>NQFO01005184.1:0-13375 GCA_003991265.1 Pseudoperonospora humuli | reverse complement strand
AGCAGCTCCGTGCTTTAGTGTGCCCCCCAAAATGGCTAGTATGCGGAGAGAGAGCTCATGACACTTCCAGCTCACTCCTTTTGCGAAGAAGTATTGCTCTACTTGCTCTTTGTAGAGAAGGAACGATTCGTCCAATCTGCCACCATACGTCGGAAGCTTTACACCTTCAAGCTTTATTTCCGATAATTGTGTGGACCATTAAAACTGCTCTAGCAACAGCGATTGCTTCTCCATTGTCGCAACCATCGATTGCAGCAGTTGTACATGCTGATCGGACGTCATTGGGTGGACATTATGTAACGGTACAGAACTAACTGATATTAACGATAAGTTTATTGTACTTGGCGAAGCTATGGTCTTGGTACTTCTCTTGATAACCTTTGATCCGGGCTTCAAGGACTTAGTTGACTTGGCAGTCGGTTATTGACGGGCGAGCACGACCTTGTACCCTGGTGGTCCAGAATACAGGACTCGGGCGGTTTTGCTTGTGTGCTTGGAAATGTCGCGTGAGATACGCAGGCTCACAGTGCTCTCAAAGCTGAGCAAGTCGCTAGTGTGCGCCACAAGCCGAGTCTTGATGTGTTTGCACGAGTCGGAGCGCTGAGCCGTGTCCAAGCGCTTCTCGAAGCGGACAAGAATGCTTCTGGTGCGACGGATTGCTTCCAGTAGGTCCGCACGGCACTTGCCGACTGCGTCCGGCTTTGCACGGATAGCTGTGCCAGCGAGTCGTTAATGTCAAGTGGCGTAGGTTGCTTGCGCGGGTGGCGGGTCATGAACCGAAGTACTAACCTGCCGTTAACCAAATTGACTTATCCCCGAAACGAGTCGATTTATAGTCAATAAGACCACGACCTCGATAACGGTAGCAGTGATAATGGCCCGGTAGGATCTACAGCCAATGAAAATAAGTTCCTGCCCAAAAAACGATTGGGACTTACGATGGAATCTCCAGATCACTGCTCTTGAGCGACGACGACGACTACGACGGTTACTACGGCTACGACGGTTACTACGGCAGAGACGGCGGGGACGGCAGACGGCGGGGACGGCAGACGGCAAGACCAACAAGTGCTACCAGATGTGATGACTTCTCGTTCACTAGGTAAACTGGAAACTAAATTAATGTAGGTCCTTAGTTCGCTACCCTGTGGTATTCTAAGCCTACCTTTCTGGATCCTTCTAGAAGCTTCTTCAGTGACGTCATCTAATGACGTCACTGATGACGTCAGACTGTGACGTCCTCCAATGACGTCAGACTTATCCCTTTTTTTTACTTTTTACGCTGTAGTTACTCCTGTACTAGGCCGTACGTACCTAGCGGCCTGAGAGTACTCAGCCTTCTACGATCGACATCGTCTGAAGACCAAAAGAGCGTGGTGGTCAGCTTTATGCACCACGAGATCATGATCTCCCGAAAGCACGTTGCAACCCCTATTCCCTCGATTAGGACGGTGCCGCTGAAGCTTGATATCCCATCGTATCGTGAGGGAGAGAGCTATCCTCTCTCACGATTGTTCGTTGAGGTGGATGCAGCTATCTCTGCAAGACAACTTCGTGACCCTTCGCAGCAAGTGTTGCCCGCGACGTCCAACCTCGCGGGTTGTGCGAAAAGCTGGGCTTATGGAAAGCGTTTGGCGGATCCAAACTGCTTCCATAACTATGAGGACTCCAAGGCAGAACTCAAGGCAACGTTTGAACCACCACAGAGTGAGTTCCGTGCACGCGCCCAGTTCCTCAAGCTTCGCCAAGGCCGTTTCAATTTGCATTCATATGCACAACGAGCGCGTTACTAAGTCTCAAGCATCGTGGACGAACCGATCGACATCTCAACGCAAGTCGTGACATTTATAACAAGTCTGAACGATGGACCAATCTGGAATCAACTTTCCCGTGAGTTCCCCAAGACGCTGAACGAAGCCATCAGCCGTGCGATGCAAGAAGAGATGAAGCAAGCCAAGTTCCAAGGGTTTGCTTCAAGACCACCAAGACAAGCAAATGCCGCGCACGATGGTCCAGAACCAATGGACGTTTCGTACATTTCCACACCTGGAAATGAACGTCCTCGCAACGATGGAAAATGTTTCCGTTGTGGCAAGTCGGGTCACTTCGCTTGGAGCTGTAAGGTGTCTTTGCCTGATCAGCAAACAACACAGAGTTTGCGCTTGAGCAGCTACGGTCACAACCGCGGGATTGGCCGCTGCCAGCATTTAAAAAACGGGATCGACCAGTAGGGGCGGGGCTCCCTACTGGGCTCGAGAAGAAGACTGTGGATGTGGATACACAGGACGCTGGCCCCAATGTGCACGATGTACATGCAGTTTCCACAAGGGAGAACAGTGTCAGCCAAGCGTCAGGTTTGATCGTTCTCAAAGTTCACGTAGACGGTATTGCAACGCCTCTACGTGCTTTGATTGACACTGGTGTTTCGAACATTTTGTTCGAAACGAAGTGATCGCCAGGCATGAAGTAGTGATGCCTGATGCGAATAAAGACAAGGCAATGATCATTAGGTTGGCCAATGGGTCGACTGTGAAGATGTCAAAGCGAGTTGTTCGCTTGGACGAATTGCCATTTGATAGAGGCATTCGTCACGAGATTGATGTACTTCCTGGCACGAAGTACTGCATCACGAGACATTGGCCGTTACCAAAAGAATAAGTCGAGTCAATCGACGAGTTCTTTGCACAACGTGCTATTCAGTCCTAGTGGCATCACTAACCATTCCCACAGCATGCTACTTGGGGTGCTCACTGCGGTTAGTGGGACATTGTCGTCGCGCATTCGAATCTGATAGAATCCATCTTTCAGATCGATAGCACTAAAGACGGCGCTACCAACCATTCCATCAAGGATCATATCCTTGCGCGGAACCGGAGTCAGGGTTGGAATTGCTGCGTCGTTCAGCTTGTTAAATGCGTGAACGATGCGCCAACCTCCAGTTGCTTTCTTCACACAGAAAGTGGAGCTGTAGTGCGGAGACATGCTTTCTCGCACATGACCGCCTAAATGCTCCTGCGACCTTCAATCGAATGGTCACGAACGTTCTTCGTCCTCTACGAACATTTGCACCAAGTTCCTTTGGTGACATTTTCATTCATAGTAATGTCACGAATAGAGAGTCTGATGTCGATGTTCATTTTGAGCATCTTCGTCAGGTCTTTCCGGTCATGCGCGAGAATAAACTCTACGCAAACTTGAAGAAGTGCATGTTCGTTGCCCCCGAGATCCCTGTTCTCGGTTGTTTTGTGAGCAAGAGCGGTGTTCGAGCTGATCCGGAGAAGGTCAAGGCTATAGACGATTGGCCAGTGCCAAAGAACGTTAAACAGCTACGACAATGGTTGGGTTTGGCCAACTATTTGCACAAGTACACGCGCAATTGTGCAGCGTTGGTGTAGCAGCCCACGAAGCTCCTGAAGAAGGACAATGAGTGGGAGGGGTCAAAAGACCATCAGGCAGCGTTTGAAGAAGTCAAGAGAAGTCTTTGAGAAGCTCCTGTGTTGGCTCTTCCAAATCACAACAAGTCGTATCACGTGGTTTGTTATGCGAGCGACTATGCCATCGGTTGAGCTTTGATGCAACACGATGATGAGGGTCACGAGCGAGTTGTGTCGTATCAGTCACGACAACTATGACCCACAGAGCGAGACTACCCAGTTCACGACAAAGAACTTTTGGCGATGAAATATTCTTTAGTCAAGTTCCGTGTGTATCTGCTTGGCGAAGAGTGCTTTGCGATCTACACAGATCACGCATCACTACGAACTGCAGTTAAGACTCCTCACTTATCGCAAAGAATGGCGATATGGTTCTCGTTCTCTGCAAAGTACAACTTTGTTGTACACTACAAGCCAGGCAAGACGAACATCTTAGCCGATGCACTGTCAAGACGCTCGGATTATGATCCGAAGACTAAGAATGAAGACATGTCGACTTTGTGACGATGTTCAAGCGATCGCGGTGCAAGCAACGACTACAGTGCAAGAAGAGATTGTCGAAGGGTACAAGTCTGACGAAATATGTCGAGACTTGTTAAAATACTTCAAGAACCCTTCGGATAAAGCGCTGCAAGGTCTTCCGTCACGCACAAGATCGCGAGTTCACCGCTTCCGAGTACACAATGGGTTGTTGCACTATGCGGTCGAACAAGGGGATCCAGCAAGGGTTGTTGTTCCCAACGATGAAGGTCTACATCATCGGCTCTTGTATGAGTACCATGACAGTCCTTCGGGTGACCATCTCGGACGTGAGAAAACGTTTCTCAGTCTTTCCCGGGATTACTACTGGCCACATATGTACCAACGGATTTGTAAGTATGTGAGAACTTGCGAAGTCTGCCAGCGTGTGAAGCCCTCTGGTTCCACACCAAGTCTACAAGTCTTTCTACCTCCAAGTCAGGAACGCTTTTATTAGACGCGCAAGCGTATGTGTCGAACAGCGCCTTCTTACCCCTACACATTGCTCAAAATACATTCGGAACAGCGTGTCACGCAACCACTCGTGCCACAGCTTTTTAGCTCGTTAAAGCCTGTTCAAGCTGCGCTTTAGTATAATGCTAACTCATACGCATCTTGTATACCGTGCTGATCGAGAATGTGCTGCGAGATCACCATACCAGCAGGTATCATCAAATATATGTAGTAGTCCGGCTCCGTATGCGCCTTTGGATGGGCACTGGGTACATCGCCATATCGTGCCGGCACACCTCACATACGCAAGAAACTCATGATTACGAGCGCCTTGCCCATGGGTATAACGGCATAAGAAGTTAGAATCTAATTTTTGCGATATATTTGTTTGTCACCTCTTACCACAAGTCTTGCCTTGTACCTCTCCACACCCCCATCAGCCTTATGTTTCGTCCTGCACACTCATTTAGTGGGCAGCGGCTATATGCTTGGTGTTTTCTTGACGACTTTCCACGTCTTTTTTGCTTCCAGCGATTGCGGCTCTTACTATTCATCCTCGGCCCACCTCCCGCTGCCGGGTCCACATCGTGCCGCATGATAATTTGCTGTATCAGAAATAGTCTACTTCTTACGCACAGCTTTTGATGCTGGCAGGACCGCAAGAGCCATCAGTAATGATGTTTCTGTGGCAACCACATTCTGCATGAGACTCTCATCTTTTCATGCTTGACTGTCCTTGTAGACTCCTCACCCTTCCTCGTAGTTCCCATGTCGCTCGTTGTGACAAGTTCGTCGGCCTCGGCCTTCTTCTTTGACTTCATCTAATTACGATTGAACCTACGTAGTCATTTTTACGTAGGCTATCTTGGCTCTGAGCTCTTCACCGTGAACTTACTTTGTTTCTTGCGGGCTTCAGTCTCTTTCGCTTCCCGGTCCTTAACGTCCTTTTGGCTCTGTGCAGCGTTTTGTGCTCACTCTTTCGCCAGACGCTCGACCACATCCTCTTGGTCGTCTACACGAGCACGCAGAGTTTGCTCGTTCGCTGTCCAGTCCAAAATTTCGATGCTAGACACGTGTATTCATGTTGTCACGATCTTATCTTTGACAAGAGCGACCTTATATCCCTTGGTCTCCTCGTTCTTGCCAATTATTATGTCACGCTACGCGTATTGCGTAAGAGCCTTCTTTTTTTAGTCTTGCCAGACCATACATGGCGAATCAAAAACAACAATTCCTAGGAGACTTGGTGCGTAACCCGTAAACATCTCGATCGGGGACATGCGCTTGGAATTTGAGCGAGTCGGGCTGCGATTCAATACGTACGCCGCATATTCAGCGGCCTCACTCCCGTATGTCGGAGGTAGGCCAGATCCAAATATCATGCACCGTACCATGCTGAAGATGGTTCAATTCATACGCTCGGCCTCGCCGTTGGACTGCGGCGTGTTTGGTTCCGTGACTTGACGTCGTACGCCGAGGTCTTTGCAAAACATATTCACAATCCTTCACTCACCTTCGCCATCCGTGCGATGGACATGGATGCGACAGCTGAACTCACGCTCACATCACGCGAGGAAATGCTCAAAAATTTTGGATGCGGCGTTCTTCTTTGGAGCGTCAGATACTCGCACGTAGCTCGACTTATTACCACAAACACAACAAGATATCTGTTGACACGGTGATCCGTCCGTGTGATCGGCCCTTTCAGGTCACTGCAAATGCCTCTACTGATGCGGATTGTCGTAGCATTTTTGCCTGAGTCCTTCTAGGGCTGGGATGTCCTCGTTTCTCTTCCCTCCGCACATGTGAGACAGTTTGTCTGTACATGGTTTGGGTGTTCGATGTCGTAGGTCGGGGCCATTGCCAGTATTTCGATCGTGTCATACGCAAGGTTCCTTAATGGAAGATGAAATTGATGCAGTGAGTCCTTCTACACCTCTTTTGTGGATGCCATCTCCGCGACGGCTGTCATGACAATCGCTTGGAGCCGGACCGTCGACATTTTCTTTGGCTCCGACAGTAAATCTGCAACGAGCACACCGCTATCAATTCAAACGTCTGATACCGCTTTACCTCTTGCAGGTATCACCATTTTTCTTCATCCTTAGTCAGCGAGCATCAACGTTCCATAAGCTTGCCCATGGAAATTAAATTTCTTGCCAGCTTTGGCGCGTAGTATACGTCCGTGAGCACAATCTGAGTGGGCTGACCACGTGCGTAACCCTGCAACGTAATTGATCCGTGCTTTGTAACATCAAGATATCTACCATCCGGGAGTAGAAGAATTTGCTCGTCTTCAATGCTCTCCACATCATACAGAAACTCGATGTCTTAGATTAAATAGCGACTTGCACCACTGTCGATGACCCATGTGTTATCACCTTCTATCTGTACACCCTCCACATTCCCAATCGAAACTGCAAGAGCCAAATCTTTAACGCGCGGCTCTGATACGGTAAGCACAAATTTGCCTTCAGCAGGTTTCGGCTTTTTTGATGGGGGCAGCTTCGAGAGATGTGACCACGAGTGCCACAATTGAAACACTTTTTGATTTTGCTGCCACTGGCGCGTACACCTGCGTTGACTGTGTCTTGACCCATCTTCTTTGCCGCCTTGGTGTCGACCTCGATCTCTTGTGTCCATGCGACAAGTTCTTGCGCGTGGGTTATGTAGTCGGTGCGGCTAGGCTGGTAACGTACCATTATGGGAATCTTGAAATGAGGCACGGCGTACTTCACGATATTCTCAACGATGAGATGCTTATGAGACCCACTCTCGTGACACAATGCGATGAGATTCAGCGAGTGTTGGTTCCACGAACGCGACTTGTCCTTCTCCTTGGCGAACAGCACTGCCGCTTGTAGATGGTTGATGGTGATCTTGATGGCCTGATACATCTCATCAAGTGCATTAGACTGGGTTGTTTTTGTCGCCCATTACGTCAACACGCTTACTTGAAAGAAAGTCTCTGCGACGCTGTTTGACTCCATGTGTTCACCAAGCTTGTCGACCTGAGTCGCTACTCCCATGTAAATTGTAACTGCATCTCTGCCATTTTGAGCGCTTTAAGAAAGCTGAAAGCCCATCATTTGAAACCAGACCCACGATCGACATACTGCTCTTTCCCTGAAGAGTTGATGACCATTAGCTTCAGGATCTCGATCATGCCGCTCTAGGTCGGAGGCGGGTTTCTGCAAATGAAGTCTCTGCCCATTTGACCAAGCTCTGCACCCTCATAAAGGCACTACTTACATTTAGCCACGATCGCCAAGCTCATTCAGCGTAAGGCCAGCGCCAAAGTCGGATGAAGCTTGCCCTAATGTAGTCGGGGCACGTGGTTATGTTCGCTGGTAGTGCGGGCGACTGCGGCGCGCTGCCGAAAAAAATGCTACCGGTGCGATTCTAGATCTGCGTGACTTGGTTGTCGATCTTCTCAAGCATCTTCATCACCTTGGCGAGCGCCGCTACCGTCGCCAAGCCACCGTTAGACTGCTTCTTTTCCGTCGCCTTTGTCTGAGCCGTCACCGGGCGTGCCATCTTAACACTTCTTTTCAGCCCCTTTGGTGAGCTTGTTTACTTGACTTGTCTTAAGCGGTATATATCACTCCTTTCTTCAACATTCTGTTTTTAGGCTTGTTACCTGTAAAATAGAGCACTTGTTGGTCAGGACCTAGAAAATGTAGGAATTAAATATGTATTTGCTTTTTCTCACTATTAGAAGCTACCCATCTTATATAGTCACTTTGTTTCCGCTCGAGAATGTTCTCACGTGACGATCCTTGCGAGGCGTCGGCCTGCCATACGACTTGTACATCTTGTTTCAGCAGCTTGGACATGATAGCTGCTACAGCCCAACTCCATAAGGTGCCTTTTGACTCAATCTTCTCGATGAAGCGCAGACGTTCTGGCCTACTGATACACGCAATACTGCTGCGGCAAGCGACTTCCTTCAAAAATGCGTGATGTGCATGGCGTGTGATCATGAAGAACATAAGCCTCGTACTTTTGAAGGGAAATGTGTGTAGCTTATGGATCGGTTTGACGGGTTGCATAAACACAGAAGATCGCATGTCCATCCTGGCTTGCTGTACGGTAAGAGGACATAATACTGCAGTGGATCGTAGCTCTCGCACATTACGAAGATTAATTACCAGTCCCTTTGACGCGTACTCAGTATGATATCCCTGTGCTTAGCTGCGCCTCGATTAATGACGGTCGCTGCAACTTCGGAAGCACTGGGTGTGTTGTGAGTACCCGGGTTAGCGTTCCCCGCCACATGCAAACGGGGTTTATGGTCTTCAGCCAGAAGGAGGTACTCGTTGAGGCGCAGCGCTGGGCTCTCCTCAGGCCTAGCTTCGTCGACTTCCAAACTAAGCACATACTGCTCCACACCTGCTTGGTAAGCTGGTCCAGCACGCTCGACTTAAAGAATTCGCGGTTAGAAACCGTCGAGTGCAGCCGTCGTGAGCTCTCAGCACTTGGTCGATCGTTTGAAGTATCGCCGGGTCCAATCCATCCGCATTCGTTTTGCCACGCGCACGCTAATATCTGGATCGTTGATGTACACTTGCGCATATATGGGCCGTCGGTTAAGTGGCGGCAATAGTAATCCTATTCGGTGACAGACAGACCCCTGCACGCGGAAGCTGCACTGTACTTCTAGTTACACTTTCATCAACATGTAAATAGCGAGATCGCGAGGCTTCCATGGATGCAAGCGCAAAGACGTTGTAAATGGCTCGTATTAATTTCTTGAAACTCGAATTGCTAAAGAGACGTTTAAGCTCACTCGGGGCTATAAAAACTTTTCTTGCGACAGCAACTTCCTTCCGTCTCCTCAGAAAACTTCCAAGCGCCACAGTACTAGCTTGCACGTTCTTAACACAAGGTGCCGCCCGTGGATCTAGTGAGATACGGACGGCCTTCTGCCACGATGGAGGGATCAAACCGCTTGAAGTAGGTCAGTCTTCTTGGTTCTTACGGGATGTGCGTCAGAATCCCTAAGCCTATTTTCTTTGCTTGCGCTCTTCCTCTAGACTGGAATCACATATAGCTTGTCCAGCTGCTGCATCTTGCCTCCATAAAGCTTGGAACTTATCTTTTGGAATGGCTTTATTATGGACTGGTGAGCAGCTCTACCTTGATGTCACATCTTCTGTTGCTCTTCTTCTTCATGATACCACATATTTCTCACCGAGCTATTGTGTCACGATTTCGTACTACCTGACACTATCAGCCAAGATATCCCTACATCGACGATGCGCTTCAGAATCTTGAACTTGCGGACGCTCTTGCAGCTTATTTGAACACGCAGCCCTACGATTGGTGTGCAAAACACGATTCGGCAGCGTAAGCTTTCCATTTCAGTGAGGTACATTTGAGCCTTCCAAAATCTCATATCTTTAATAATAGCTGCTGATCTAGAGCTTTAAAAGGTTCCGATCGGTTCTTTCTGCTCCAGCGCTTCCTCTCCGCATCCGCAGATCGAACGCGCGCTAGCTGAGACGGCGTCATAGTTGCTCGAGATTGCCTCCCTGAGAATCCACGATGCCGATTGTCGCCTCTTGTTCCTGTTAGACTCGATGCTTATCGTAAGCTCAGGATTGGCAGGTCATGAGCTTAAAGCGCCATCAGTCGAGGTACATGTGGCCGCAGTCTTCTTTGTCGATTCGATCTCAATTGACTGCAACGCATTTATTACTGCTAGAACTGAGTTCACACCATCATTTTCCATAGCCTCAAAAGTCACTGAAAATGAAGCCGGTGCGTATTGCTGCGCTGCCTCTGTTACGGGTGTAGCTGGATATACACGGCCTTTTCCTGTCGTTTCAAATTGCCGACTTCAGAATCGGTTCATGGCTGCGCTGAGGTTCTTCATCTGCCTTCGCGTTGCAGCTGGCATTTTGTCGCATTGCGACGCAGCATATGCAGTCCTAAGGCTTATTGGCTCTCACCCTTGCGCTTCATGGCCATCGCGCTCTGGCCCAATTTCGGTATCTAAACTGCAGCTATAATATCCGAAATTGACTGACTTGACATTCGAGGTTCAGTTATTTATCCGTATTAATAGTTTGCAGTCGACGGATATGGGCTACAGAGTACAGATACACAAGACAATAAATCGATTTGACAGGGTACAGATACAATCCAGACGTATTTTAGACGCCAAGCACAAATAGCATTCACACCTGACATATTTTTTACTTTAAAATACTTAAAAAATATTTGTTATCTATCGTTGGCTTCACCGAAAACATTTATGGGCCAAGCAACGCTTTTGCCAATATTTCTCACACATTGCAGCTCCAGAAAGACACGTGCCATTGTCCTCAATAGGATTTGCCTAGAATTTGCTGGAGAGGACTGTGACGAAACTCAGAATACAAACTGAAGAGCCAGAATATAAGCGCAAAAGAAGAAATCGAAGAAGATTGCACTAGATGACAAAACAATCTATGCTCTCACATTTTGCACGAACGTGCGTTTTGTGGGAACTTGCAGCAACTTCAGTCTACAAGTACTGTACTACAACATGGTCACCAGGATAACCAAAACGATACAGCATCATCAACACCAATATCAGGATGCCACCATCGTATCTCAGTTAACATACAAACATCCATCGACTGTGTTCGACTACTAGCTAATTTGCGAAAGGAAGAGTGTCTATGGATGAAAGAGAGCATATGATCAGGCAAATTTGAGCCAAGGGATAGCCCAAATCTTGCTATATGCAGCCTTCGAAATGAGCCGGCTGCCCACCATATGATAAGAAAAGATGATGGTTTCGTGACGACGGCAGTTCTTTGCCGAATATGGCCGAGCAGGACCTTCCAATCTTATGATTTAAAAGCTGTGTAGCCAGTTTGGCCTCCAATTTATATTGAGACGTCACACCTCCAGTCTGTGATTCGATGATAAGACCCCATCCTTGCTGCATGAGATAGAGGCTGACAAAGACTAGCTGATTTTAACTATGGATATGCACGTTAGGCATGACAGACCCATTGTATGAGATGCTATGTTCACATGTGGTAACACATTTGTTTGCCGATGCTTAGATCGGTTGACATTGCACAACGGAGCGTGTGTTTCCGCAGACTCACTACCGGTCTACAAGCTGGCCCAGCAGGTTGCAAGAGACCGGTCAAAAATTACGCTCTGGATAGGCTTTAAGATAGGACATATGTGGAGTGCCAGTCCTATGGCCTTTACGAATTTCTAAAACTCTCGCATTTCTATTGGCCCTGACGAAGCTCTTCATTAGAAATCTTGCTGCCGACCACGAACACAAATCCAGCCCTTCTACAAAGTCTTTTCCGCCACCAGCAATGCCATCGTACTACACCACATTGGTGGCGACTGTCTTCGTCATCACCATGAGCAGTTCCGTCTCGAACCAAACTCCAGCGTTGGCCCAGCCGGTCAATGCTCCCAGCGACGGGAGCCACAGCTTGCGTTTTCTTCGTTCTTCGCATGACACAAGCGCTGATCCATCCACCGATGTGGTGTCATCCCCCGATGAAAACCCGGACAAGCACGAAGAGAGAGGACCACCAACCACTTTGGACAACTTCGTATCCCATGGCTTTCTTAGACTCTTCAGGGCGCAGGCATTCGTTGATGAACTCCTGCTGAATTCTTTTCAGTCACGGAGGTATTATAACCAATGGAGAGCACTACATGCCCCTGGCTCAACCCTATGAAGGATCGTGGAATATCGCAAGAAATGGTAAGGAAAGCTCTCCGTATGGACTCGAAAATTTCATATCGCAACTATATGAAGGGCCGCCTAATGCAACGCTATGACGAACTGCATCCGACGACACCATCTTCGGCAAACGAACCCGCCATTGGATACCCGATAGAACCATATTCAAAATTCAATCCTCCGCAGAAAGTCATTGGATACCCCCCCCCGTAAGACCAGGCTTTCTCAGACATCACCTTCAGTCGAGCAGCTGTGATGGAAAATAGAAATCTTCCCTTTACAATACTGATGCTTACTTTCATACTAATTTGTTGCCAACGTTGTCTTCGGCTCTGAAGGGTATAGATCACGCATAATCAAGATCAGCGGATCTACAATTGCTGGGTTTACTCGTTTTGTCATTCGTGCATCAAGGAGCCAATAAAAATACCACAACTGGAGTCTCCCGAGCGTATCACGACCGATGACGACATTGCGGGAGAATCCTGAATTTGGAATCGCAAGTCCAAAGTCTGATGTTTCCAAGAGTGAGTATTTTCAAAGCTGCCTGTCGAAGAAAAGTATGAGCTTGCTAGTCACCTCTTTGCGGACCAAATAACGAGCGATGAGTACAGCGTGTCAGTTTTGCTGTTCCGACTGAAGATGAAGAACGAGACTAGGTCCAACACAAAGTCTTCCGAGACTCATGTCTTTTCTCTTCATCACATGCCAAACGTCGTCATTGAGCTAGATCCCAGGAGGCAGGCGCTATGAGCTGGTGTAAGAAAAGCTCTTCGTTCACAGCAGCAGAGGTAGAGATGCAGGCCTCGCCTTCGACAGCAACACGGATCGAAGCGAAAGAAGAGGAGGAATTGTTTGCGCTGGATACGTAGACCTAAGCTTCGCAAACTTCATAACGACAGCGGTATTATGCAAATGACTACGCACGAGCACTCTCATAATCGATGTCAGGCCAAGAACGAGCATCAGAAAGAAACCGCATCCATACTGCACATAGATCGTGGCAGCGATGTCACCGTTCAAGGCCACAAGCTATAAGACGTATCTAGAGCAACTGCAGTACTTATTGAGCATGGTGAAGATCTTGCAGCAGTTGTGCGCCGTTGTTCAAGTGGAAGTTCTTTCGGAAGGGCGTAGTTCGCGTGGCGGTCGATACTATAGCAAAGCGCACACTGTTTAAATATCGCCCAGTTCTGCAGTACAAGTCTCGTCTGATTTCTGAAATGAACAGCATGATCGATCGGACAGCGTGTGCAGA
>NQFO01005182.1:0-10340 GCA_003991265.1 Pseudoperonospora humuli | reverse complement strand
CACCATCTAACATTATGTTGATTCGAGGATTTACGACAATGACTTAGACCGACCAACGGTGAGAAACGACACTACAACTTCCGAAAATCTAACAAATTCTTAGCATCTTCGTTCGCTTTACGAGCTCTGTATATGGCGAAGCATAAGCCGCCCAACGCAACTACGTTTCAGCTTTGCCATAGATGCCATGCCGTCCCAAATCTGGTTCATCGTATCTTGCACGTACACATGCGGCTGACACGGACCACTGATCGTGTCACTGAGCGGAACCTTATCACCGTATTCCTTGTAATCTGCGACAGCTTCAAACGGGTAGACAAACCAGCGCAGCTTCTCATGAGCCCGGAGCACCTTTTGGCCCTCAGGAAATGAAGCGAGCGACGCTGCTTTCTTAATGCAAGCGTCTGCCTCAAGCGCAGCTTGCTCCAAGTTCTCGCGTCGATGGGTCGCAATGCTGTGAATGGGCTCGTCAAGTGTCGACGAGCTGCTGCTTTCATCACTGAAAAACTGCAACTCAGAAAGGCAGCTCTTCGTCGGATGCTGATCGTTGGTTTGCAGAATATGGTGCCATACTCCTGACTGGATATCAAATTGATACTGCGGCAGGAACTTCCAGCCGTGGTTGGCCACGAAGTGAACTGAATCCAGAATGTAGGCAACCTCGGCGTCGTCGGCAAAGTAAGGAAAGCTCATACGCACAACACCTGGCTTAATCACTTCATCCTTCCTCGATACGGCGTTTCCCAAAGCAATTGTGTTGTATTTGCTAATTCCGAGCAGACGAGCTCCGTATGGACCGGCACATTGACAGCCGCCTCGAACCTGAACTCCGAATAGGTCATTTAACAGCGCACATACAAAGTTGTGGTGCAGGAAACGATCGCCGTAGCGAATCAACATCGAAAAGATAGGCAATTGATCGACATCGTCGCTGTGACGACCAAGAAGCACGATATACCTGTTTTCACCAAGAGACCTTCGTACGCGTTGCACGTGGCGTCGTTCCTGAGCCATGATCATTTTGGCTCCAACACGCTCTTTGAGTGCAAACGCTAGACCGAGTCGAATGCTTCCCAAAATATCTGGTGTTCCGCCTTCCTCGCGCTCCACTATATCGCTCAAGTAGCTGTGAGCTATCTCAGTGACAAACATCACGGTGCCACCACCAGGCATCGTCGGTGTCTTGTTCTTCATGTGCTTTTTTTTCACAACCAGAACGCCAGGAGACCCTGGGCCTCCAGCAAACTTATGCCCTGAAACAAAGATGGCATCCTTGTAAGCCATCGGGTCGCTCGGATTCATGTCAATCGGCACGTACGGCGCAGAAGTGGCATAGTCCCAGCACGCCAATGCGCCATATGTGTGTAGCAACCTCGAGATCCTGTCAACATCCAACAGCAAGCCTGTAAGGTTTGAAGCAGCAGTGAAGGAGCCAATCTTGATCTTGCGTCCGCTGTAGTGCTTGAGCTGGACTTCCAGCTCATTCAAGTCGAGGCCGCCGCCTTTTGCTTCAGGGATCTCGACGATATCGGCCGCAATGCTTTCACGCCACGGCAACAAGTTGGAGTGGTGAGCAAACGGGCACGTGAACACGACAGGGCGCTTGGAGGAGAGTCGCAGTCGTCTGGAGCTGTTAATTCCAAGAGCTGAAATAAATTTGTGAACGGCACTGGTGCACCCTTGGCCAGCAAACAGAACCACGTCCTTTGACTCGCGGGCGTTCACCGCTCGCGCGATAATTTGGCGAGCTTCTTCACGAAACGCGGTGGTCTGAAGTCCCGTGACAGACGTCTTTGTGTGCGTGTTGCCGTAGGTGGGCATGACCTTGTTTTGCATAAACTGCTCGATACTTTTGAGCGACTTGCCACTTGCCGTGTAGTCCGCGTAACATTGTGCCTTGACGCCAAAAGGCGACTGAAATGGCATGTTACGGCCGATAATATCATCCGCGACGCAGCGCAAGAGTTGTTCATCACATTTGTCGTACGACAGCTCTACAATACAGATACTGTCGTCACGGACCATTGAAGAAGTAGAAATGCCCGTGTAGGTGCTTTCGTCCTCGAACTGAAATGACTTGGTTGACAGTTCCAGTAAGTCAATATCCGAGTCGACAATGCATGTCTTTTTGGGATCAGCCAACACCTTCTCTATGTCTTGAATGGGCGAGCTGCGTTTAACCACCCTAGGCTCTGGTACACTGAATACTTGTGAGATCCATGGTTTCGGGACTTTTGCAACTCTGCAGTCCTCATTACAGGTGTACGGCATTTGCTTGAGAAAGACGAGATGCGTTTCCAGTATATGTGTTTGTGAGCTCTTGATGTCTGTGTGTGTGTGTGTGTCTGTGTGTGTGTGTCTGTGTGTGTGTGTCTGTGTGTGCTCGTGTGTGTGTGTGTGTGTGCTCGTGTGTGTGTGTGCTCGTGTGTGTGTGTGCAACTGACTTTTGGAAAGTGTGAATTCGCTGACAGTCGTTCCACCATCGCTGGGACATGTTGAAAAGCTCAAATCACGGCTTGACTTTACGGACATGTTATAATTTTAGCTGACGATTACTGCATAAATAGCCCTTCGATTGGCCTTCAACTGGCCAACAAATGATATAGACACGACAAAAGGAATAATCTCGACACTACGACTCTGGTATTTTAGCTACACTCATATTGGCGTAGGCGTAGAGACTTTCCACTATACGTAGCGGTACGGCCGTTTTTTTGCCAAAATTCACACCTACTAGCTTGATATTCATGGGATCTTTTCTACCTTCAAGTGAAGTCGTAGACCCGAAAGCCACGCGTTTGTGGCTGTTTCACTTCACCACTTTCCCCATCCTTGTGATTTACTTGCGTTTTGTATGAAAATCACCGCCATCCCGCATGTTGCAGCCACAGCTTTTTAGTGTTACGTCGTTCAAGCAAAGCCAGTGATAGTCGATTGAAGCGCCAGTCATTTTACCCATTACGTCACCATCCCCTCTGCGTGCTAGTTGAATTCTAGTACCCTCTGGTCACACATCACTTTTTAAGATTCATTATCCAGTTCTTCCCGTAAAAAAGTCTCGTGATTGCTACCCTCAGTGGCATGTATCGACATAGTAGGGCTACTCATTGTCCTCTAGAGACCTACGGGTAAGCTAAGACTATACTTGGCGGACGGCAAGGTGCTCTTCCTCTTGACATGCTGACAACGCTTTTCCTGTCATGAAGTCAAAAATAGCTGTTGCATTTTGTTCTTATAAAGTGCGAGAGGTAAAGGTTATCGACCACACACTTGAAGAAGATCAATATGGTAGAAGAAGCAGCAAAGGTGCCGATGGTGTCGTCGGGCGAGACTCTAACGAACGCGGAAAAGACGGGAAAAGCCCCACTACACTTTGAGGATGAGGCGGGTCTCTTCAAGACTGTATGCCGTAGGTTCATGCGCAACAAAAAGTGCACACGTGTCGACTGTAAGTTTGTGCACGACAAGCAGCTGTGCCTATTCTTTTGGAAGACTGGTCAGTGCAAGTTTGGTGACGAGTGCCGCAAGCATCACTTTGTGACGCTACCGAAGCTGAAAGTCAAAGAGGAAGGAGCGAGCTCTGCAGTTGTTTCGAGTGGAAACGAGCAAGAGAAGAAGAAAAAGGAGAAAGCCGCCAAGAAGGAAAAGGACAAGAAACCAAAGAGTGATGACCACAAGTCAAGGGCCACGTCCGAACAGGAGGCTGTTCGTGACGCAGGCAAAGACAAAAAAGCCAACAAGAAAAAGCACGATAGACGCCAGGCAACCAAGAAAAATACCGAAAACTTTGAACCTATGATCAAGCCTGTGGATCTACGTGTCACGTATGACTTGGGCTCTAAGAACGACAAGTTCTCCACGCAGTTGACTTCGCGAGACGTGGTGCTTGTGCCCAATCTCTTCAGCGACTTCAAGAAAGGCGAGTTGTACGCCAAGCTCATGTACGAGTTGGAAAATTGCGGCATTCCGTGCGAGCAGCTGCTGAAGATGTGGCATGGCAATGATAAGATTGACGGCACGCACCTTATTGTGGACGACCGCTCCAGCTGGAAGGCCAAGTGCCCCACGTTTGACCTCGTCACGGACCGACTGAAGGAATTTTTTAGTCTGGACATTAAGGCGACCCGCTTCAATTGGTACAAGGATACTTCGCAGTGGAAGCCATTCCACTTCGACGCTGCGGCTGTAAAGCCTCACATTGCCGCAATTCAGAATTTCACGGTCGGAATCTCTTTTGGTGCAACCCGTGATGCCGCGTTCGAACATGCCGAGACAAAGACTGTAGTGAGTATGCCGCAGCCAGATGGATGCGTCTACGCCTTCTCCAAGGACACGAACGTGCTATGGCGCCACGGCATTCTTCAGGATGTGCCAGTGCGAGAGGAAGGTCGGATCTCGATTATCGCATGGGGATGGGTCGACAACATGACGAATGCTGGACTATCAGCTACGGCAGTGTCGTAGTTGACCCCAAGTCGACAACAGTGCGATGGATCTCGTAGGCTCAACGCAGGTCGTATTAAGCCGGTACGTGACGCTAGTGTAGCCCTTACTCTTTTTAAAAGCATCCTTCCTGATCGTGCCGGAAAACTTCTTTTTCTGCGACTTGCCATTCGTCTGAGGTCGTAGTTCCGTCCCTGTCAGCTCTAGCGAAATCTGGCTCAGTTTCCAATAATCGAGTCGTCCTTTTCCGCTCGCCTTTGAACAGCGGATAGATGTCGTTGTTGGGGCTTGAGACTCATCACTCGTCTTTTTGCTTGTGCCGTATGGCGCAGAATGAATGCGCAAGTCTACAGCTTCAGCCCTCGTTTAGTTCATACTGCTTGCATAGTTGATATAGCTGGCCGACACGCGAAGTATCTCGCTAGACGCTCACGATCAAGCCTGATACCGCCCTAAGTCACCGCTAGACGTAACACACGTCCGGTAAAGGTGCCGTAGAGATTCATTCATCAATGATGTGGACTACACATTCTACACAGATAGCGTTCAACAATGTAGCACAACCTGTGACAAACGCTGCACGGTCACACGGTCACGCGGCAGCAGAATAGAAACTAGTTGCGCTTAGTAACGCGAGGACAGAAAAGGATTCCTTCCTCTCTCAAGACGAAGAGCAAGATGAGGCTTGAACTCTGGACCACAGTGTTATTAGCACTGCAGGAGCGTGCGCTAGGGTGACAAACACGAACGGCGGTGCCTTGAAGATGGTGCTGACATGTTGACCGAGAAGCTCAAGTGCAAATCAGTCAAGTGCAGCGAGTGCTAGGGAAAGAGCAGAAACTGGAGATGTTGCAGAACGATCTTTAGCAACGCGGGGTTTCTCCTACAATTCTGCGCCGGTCGGCCGTTCCTGAACTGAATGTTCGTTTGGAAGAGCATGGCTGGCACGGCAGTCAATGCAATAGCACAACACATTGTTTCGACGATGAGTAAGGAGACGTGGGGACTGGAGCGAATGCAAAGGCATCAAAAGGTTTCCCGCTACATTCGGTGAAAGGATTGAAGTAAAAACCAAGTAGGCGTTGTAAAAGCACGCGACGGTAGTCTCTATAAACGAGTTTATGATACTCGCAGTGCCACCAGACGCTTTCGTCCGTTCGATGCCTTGAATGCTGCTGAGGCAGAGAGACGCAAGGGCATAGCGCGGGTTCGGA
Source organism: Pseudoperonospora humuli (assembly GCA_003991265.1). Lineage (NCBI taxonomy): Eukaryota > Oomycota > Peronosporomycetes > Peronosporales > Peronosporaceae > Pseudoperonospora > Pseudoperonospora humuli. The sequence goes on along the minus strand of NQFO01005182.1, from coordinate 4,683 downwards.
ATCGAGTCAAAGTACGGTTTGAAGCGAAATAATGTCACGGAATGCACCGCTGCGACTACGTCCAGCGTAGCGCGTGCTGCTTGTGCCACGATGTGACGCGGACATCAAAAAGGTGGAGCTGCTTGATGTAAGATATCGAGACAGGAATGCGTGAAGGATTGGAAGACAGCGTCATGTCCTCAAAAATAATCGTGAAGACCCACCCTGGTCATGCTTGAGCGGTCCACCGATGATACACATAACATGTAAAATCAATAATTGTGAAGACCCACCCTGGTCATGCTTGAGTTCAGAGCATCGGAAAAACACATGCATTTCACTACGAGTACTTCTGCGATTCCTCCTCACTCTCACTTTCGCTTTCGTCTTCTGAATCCGTCACCGGCGCCATATCCATTAANAAGGGAGAGTTGTGGCCGTGCATACAGTAACGAGCGATGAACATTTGCGCTGCCGTCTTCAATTGGTGACGTTTCATCGTCGCTAGTGTCGGTATGCCGTCCCAAATGTGGTTGATGACCGGATTAAAGTAGCGCTGCGGTTGGCATGGCCCGCTAATCTCGTTCGAAAGCGAAGGCTTCACTCCCAATTCCTCGAAAGCTGCAACAGCCTCACTCGGGTACGCAAACCACCGCAGTCCCTCGTAACTGTCTGCAACTCTCTCAGTCTGGGAGAAGTTAGACTCTGTTGCTTCATGAATGGAACGGTCGGCAAGCTTTGCTGCCTGTACAAAGTTTTGTCGTCGATGCGTGACCAGGTTGCGAATGGGTCTATTGGCAACCTGCATTAAGCGATCAGTCTTCACGTTATTGATCTGCATCTCTGACAGCCGTTTCTTGTCTAAGAAGGCCTCCTCCGTCCGCGATACGTGACGCCAGCCCCCCGTGCGGCAGTTAAAGCTGTACTGGGGCAGAAATTTCCAGCCGTGGTTGGCTACGAAGTGTACCGCCTTGAGGACGTAGTTGACCTCGTTTTTGTTGGCAAAATATGGAAAGCTCATGCGAACGACACCCGGTTTGAGGATTTCGTGCTTGGCGACGACAGCGTGTCCAAGATCAATAATGTGCTGGCGACTTAGACCAAGCAAGCGTGAACCAAAGGGACCTGCACATTGACAGCCACCTCGAGCCTGCACACCAAACATGTCGTTCAGCAAGGCACAGACGAAGTTGTGGTGGAGAAAGCGGTCACCAAAGCGGATCATCATGGAAAAGATCGGCAACTGGTCCACATCGTCGGTCTGTCGACCAAGCAAGATAATGTTCTTGTTACGGCCAAATGATTCACGGACATGGCGCACATGCTGGCGCTCAAGGTCCATGATGCGATGTGGGCCGATGTGCTGCTTGAGCTGAAAGGCCAGACCTAGTCTGATGCTGCCCAAGATATCAGGAGTACCCCCCTCTTCACGCTCCACCTTGTTGGTCAGGTATTTGTGGGCCTTCTCTGTTACAAACAGGACAGTTCCTCCTCCTGGCATAGTCGGCACTTCGTTATTCATCAAGTTCTTCTTCATCACCAATACACCGGGAGAACCTGGACCACCTAAGAATTTGTGACCGGAGAAAAATACGGCATCCTTGTAAGCCGCAGGGTCGTCCTTTGGATTCATGTCAATGTCGACGTAAGGGGCACACGTGGCATAGTCCCAACATGATAGCGCGCCATATTTGTGCAGCAGTTTCGACACCTTGTCCACATCAATCAGCATGCCCGTGAGGTTTGATGCTGCAGCGAATGAGCCGATCTTGAGAGGTCGATTCTGGTGACGTTGCAGCTGAAGCTCGAGCTCGTCCAAGTCGAGTCCACCGTCCTCGGCTTCAGGGATTTGTACCTCGTCAGCACACGGACTCTCTCGCCATGGCAATAGGTTGGAATGGTGCGAGAACGGGCATGTGAATACCACAGGTCTTTTGCTGGCACGGTGACGATGACGACCTCTATCAATACCCAGCACTGTGATCAGTTTGTTGATAGCACTGGTACAGCCTTGACCAGCGAAGATCACCACGTCCTTGGATTTACGGGCGTTGACAGCACGAGCAATGATCTGTCGAGCCTCTTCTCGAAAAGAGGTGGTCTGTAGTCCCGTGACGGACGTCGTGGTGTGCGTGTTGCCGTAGGTGGGCATGACATGGTCATGGATGAACCGTTCTACGCACTCAAGCGACTTTCCACTGGCCGTATAATCAGCATACACTTGCGCCTTGATTCCGAAAGGTGATTGGAACGGGACGTTGCAACCGATCATGCTATCGGCCATACCTTGTAGCATTCGGTCGACGTCGCCATTGGAGGCACCCTCGATCTCAAAGGAAGAATTGAGGGCCAAAGACGAAGGATTCGTGGAGTTCTGGGGTGATGGGTCTTCTTCAATATCGTTGCGTTTAAGTAGAGGTGTGAAGGTGCGAGTAGAGATTGCTGCAATGACAGGTGTTTTTAAACCTGGTGATGGCCAATTGCTATGCGTTGGCGTGTCTGGGTCGTGGCTGTAGCATACCATCGTCTTGAGTGGTTGACGAAGAACTGGAAAGTGGCAATCAGCGATGAAGAAAGATCGCTCGCTGGGCTCAAGCGAGGTCGCACAGCATATCTGTGATCCATAATAAATGGTCTTGGAACGTGTACAATGTAGCGACCTCTACGAATGATTCGATACTTATATCGCAGGACGGCTTAAACACGAGCCATTTTCTAGTCGGTCATTCCTGTCATGATTGATTTGTGCCTTTTTTATCCGCCGATGGAAGCTCTCATCTACTCCGGCTTACATGCAGGTCATGTTTGCCATGTTTGTTTCGACGAGATTACGACAGTTAAGACGAGCAAGAGGGAGAGAGATTGAGACCTCATTATTGACTTTCTTTCTTGTGCTTGACCATGGTCATGTGGTTTCGAGCGGGATCGCATTGTGGGACAGCATCGAGAGCACTTAGACTACCGACATGGGATACGTGGCTATGCCAAACACGTGCACTCCCAAACGGGTCAATTTGTCACGCACGATTGGGCACGGTGACGCAGAAACACTGCTTTCTATGCAGCAGATTGGATTTGGCTTAACTCATGCTTTGCCCATCATCGCACATGCAGTATCGCTGATACTATGAACACACAAACCACTTCAATGTCTTGCTACAAAAGCGCGTCGAAGCAAAATAGTACGAGACACTAAAAGGCTGACGATTAGATTCGGACAATATTATTCGCTGAGAAATGAAGCGTACACGTGACAACATAAGTCCGGATGTGCAACAGCAATGCCTCGGATCGACAATGTGCAGCAAGTAGCAAGCACACGACACGTAGGTGTTTGCTCAGACCATCACACGAATTGGTTATTTGTAACCTGCAAATAGCACGTTCCGACCACAGGATGTAACTTGGCTAGCAAAACTTGGTGATGCGTTTGCTTACACCAGCGGTAGATGAGATCATTACGCTGCAGCACTAAGCTCTTCAACAACAACGATGTGTGCATCGACTTGGCTCCTAGCTGTAAATCAGAGCGATATTTGCAAGCAACAAGAATTTCACAAATGTCTGGGTGACTATAATGCGCCGGGTAATTCCTTCAATGTATAGAATGAGAATTGTCTCACTCCGATAATTGTCTCCCCAACTCATTAGCCACTACTTTGTCTGCATCATAAAATCGCAAAACGTGGGCCATTGGGGCTTACTACCCAGTACCTGGCGGTATAATCCGTGATAGCATATTCTTAGTGCCTGAAGATTCGCTACCGCCACGCCTCACTGTCTATTTCATCAGGTGTGAGAGTGTCTCGCATTTGCAACGCTTCCGTCATATCCTACTGGAGCACGCACGCATGTGCGCTGAACTCCTTTTTCCATCTTTTGCTTCTTGGTAAAATCATTCGCTATTGAGCCCTCTAAGCATGATCTGACGTAGGCATTTGAGCAAGTGCTGGTGAGTTATCACGCCAGCGTTGACCGTCGTTAGCGCAAGAAGATCTCTTTTGAGGTGAAAGCACCTGACGATATTCATAATCGTCTTTCAGTCTATGTTGCGTTGTCTGCGGCTAATATAAGTTCATTGTTTCTCACAATTCGAGATTCTTCTGCGCACCTGAGGAGTTTTCACTACGCCTGATCATCAGTGGTAGTCGAGGGTCTGGTCAGTGTTATCACGAATAGAGAGAGCGTTCTGTAGATGTCAAAGCGTGTGAAGATTGACGAGATGCCACACCTCCATCTGGGTCTATTTCATCGCATGAGTACTGTGTTGGACCTCGTCTTGAAGAAGAGGCTCACGGCAGGTCGTATTGAGCCGGTACGTGACGCTAGTGTAGCCCTTGCGCTTCTTAAAAGCATCCTTCCTGATCGTGCCGGAAGACTTCTTTCTCTGCGGCTTGTCATTTGTCTGAGGTCGTAGTTCCGTCTCTGTCAGCTTCAGCAAAAGTTGGCTGGATTCTTCAGCACACGCTTTTGATAGATGATGAAAGTCATCATAGGACTTGAGTCTCTTCAAAGTTTTTTCACTTGTCAGAAGACTCGGATGTTCTCGTCCTTAGTATGCGTCTCACGGTGAGTGGCTGTACATGGTTACTATTACAACTCTCTTCGGGCTCGCCCACATGGCAGGCTACATGCTCTATTTATGCATACTTGGACAATAGCTCCATAACCAATTCATATTCAGGACGATGCTACGACAATGCT
>NQFO01005181.1:0-10413 GCA_003991265.1 Pseudoperonospora humuli | reverse complement strand
TCTTTCATTGACGATGATGCCAATGCTGAAGATGAGGACAAGGAGCAGCACGAACTTGATGTGCAATTGCTGCACGATATCGCCCATAATATGATTGGCCGCAATGTGCCTTTCGAGACCCCTTTCGGTACAAAGGCTCAATGTTACGCGGACTACACAGCCAGTGGCAAGGCTATCGAGAGCATTGAGACATTCATTCGTAACGAGGTCATGCCCACATACGGCAACACACACACCACCACATCAGTCACTGGTCTTCAAACCACGTCTTTCCGCGAGGAAGCCCGCCAGATCATTGGCAAGGCTGTGAATGCTCGTCTCAATGGCAGTGAGGCTCGTGACGTGGTCATCTTTAGCGGTCAAGGTTGTACCAGTGCCATCAACAAGTTCATCACCGCTCTTGGTCTCAACACGATGCGACGTCACCATCGACCGCACAAGAGGCCGGTTGTCTTTACGTGCCCTTTTTCTCATCACTCCAACTTGCTGCCGTGGCGTGAGTTGTACGCTGTCGATATCGTTGAGGTCCCCGAGGCCAAGACCGGTGGTCTGGACTTGAAGGAGCTCGAGCACCAACTCTATCGCTATCGAGATCGCCACCTCAAGATCGGCACATTTGCTGCTGCCTCCAACCTGACGGGTATGCTGATTGACGTCGACAAGGTATCGAAGCTGCTGCATAAATACGGAGCTCTTTCTTGCTGGGATTACGCTACGTGCGCTCCTTACGTTGATCTCGATATGAACCCTAAGGACCCTGCGGCCTACAAGGACGCTGTATTCTTTTCGGGCCATAAGTTCATTGGTGGTCCCGGCTCTCCGGGTGTGCTGATTGTCAAGAAGAAGTTGATGAACAACGAGGTGCCGACGATGCCTGGTGGTGGCACCGTGCTATTTGTGACAGAGAAAGCTCACAGCTATTTGGCCAACAACGTGGAGCGGGAAGAGGGCGGCACTCCTGACATCCTTGGAAGCATTCGGCTTGGTCTTGCTTTCGAGGTGAAGCAACGCGTGGGTGTCAAGCACATTATGGACCTCGAGCGACGACACGTACATTACGTCCGTGAAGTACTGGGTCGGAACGACCACATTATTCTGCTTGGTCGTAAGAATGTAGACCAGTTGCCAGTATTTTCGTTCCTGGTCCGATTCGGCGACCGCTTCTTGCACCACAACTTTGTGTGTGCACTGCTTAACGACCTGTTCGGTATCCAAGCACGCGGAGGCTGTCAATGCGCTGGCCCGTTTGGTGCTCGTCTACTTGGTCTTAGTCGAGAACATATCACTGCTTTGGGCCATGCTGTTGTTGCCAAGGATGAAGTTCTAAAGCCCGGTGTCTCTCGCATGAGTTTCCCATATTTTGCCGATGACGACGAGGTAAACTACATTCTAGAGGCCGTGAACTTTGTAGCCAGTCACGGCTGGAAGTTCCTGCCACATTACGACTACGACCCTCACAACGGGGCTTGGCGTCACGTTTCGCGCGCCACAGCTCCTTTCCCAACTAAGAAGTTCCTGGCAAGTATGCAGCTTGACGACGTAGATATCGTCCGCCAATCTATGTGTGCTGCCCCTATTCGCAGCATTGCCGCTCACCGTCGTGGGAATATAGAGCAAGCCGCTGTTCTGGCGGACGCTTGCATCGAGGAAGCCGCGAAAGCCAAGGGTTTTCCTGAGGGTGAGAGGCTAATATCAAGTCACGAATGGCTGCGCTGGTTTGTGTATCCACATGAGGCTGTTGCTATGTACAAGAAGATTGGTGAGAAGCCAGCACTTACGGAAAAGATTGAGGGTCCGTGCCAACCGCAGCGCTACCTGGATGGCTCTGTTCACAAGATCTGGGACGGTGTACCGTCCTTGGGAACGATGAAGCGAAGTCTGGTAGGACGCTTCATGCTCAAGCTCATGCAGAACGAGTTGAGTGCTGCAAAGGTCAAGAAAACGTACAACGATGAGAGCGCGCTGATGGAAGAGGAAGCAACATTTGTGTCGTATTTGGTGGCTCGCAGAAGTGTTAGTATATAAGAATGTATGTTATGACAGGTGAGATAGATAGGGAACAACAGCCAGAAAGAAAGTGTGGCATTTTTCGGGCCCAGCGTATCCGGCAGCTCCGTGTTTACTAAGTTTAAAGCATAATGGTGAGATGAAGTTTATGAGTATAAAAGCCGTGATCATACGACGGTATCATCTGGGAGAGACCTTTTGTAGATGAGGCTCGCCAAAATGTCTAAGATACCATAGAGTTGATCGACTCTTAGCCAAGGTACCATAAAGAATATGTTGCAACATGCTGTCGCGCATGAAATTGCCAACACTAGACTTCAGCAATTATCGTATTCGATCTTTTCTCGATGAGTCTTGTTACAGTGGCACCGCTCATGCAGGGTTCGAGACCGAAAGCAATCTACGAGTTGACCTTTACGTGGACGACGTACTTCTCCCACGCGCATGTTGAGGGAATGGTACACCTCATGGTATAGCACAACGGTCGGTATGAGAGCTGGTTACAGGCCAAGTTATACAGAAAAACAAGGAGACGTTCAAGGAGCTGAGTTTGATAGCACAAACGTCGATAGAGCTGCTTCGACTTTTACCTTGAAAGCTTTCACTTGGAATCAATAGACGTACAAACGGTATTATACAGTGATATTTGCCTTCTATCTATAATCAGTACTTCGCACTGCACATCACGTGGTCGCAGTAATGCACTCCGAGGATCCAGCGTTATACCCTCGCGCATCCTCTTCTTCAACAGTATTGTGTTTGCACAAAACCAAACCGGCGAAATTGTTGGATGGTAGTGCAAGCAGAACTTGCTCATCCTGAATTCTTCCAAGAAAACCATCGCTGCGCGCTTCTGCAACGCTACTTCAGTCCTTTCAAAGGACTGAGCACATGTCTTTAATGTCTTCGCACTTGCTCCAGCTTTCGTACGCCTCGCACGTCTTCTTACTCACTATCGGAACAATGCGCTTCGCCAATGCGTCGATCGTCACGTGAGCAATGCGCTTCTGAAAGAACTTCCGTGTGAGGGACGGGTGGTTCACGCAGAATTGTCTGCAGTAGAACCCCCGCGATACTCCACTGCAGCTTCTCCAGACGCACCTTGTAAATTGCGGTCTCAAGCGACGATATCGCTGCAATGATCCTCGTATACTATGGGTGCCATTTCTCTTGACTTTCGTCCCACACCCGAAATTGATCGAACCTAGCCATACGACGGCACCCACGTTTAGTCACTTGTACATTACACGACGCTTAGGCAGCGCAATGTTGCCAAGGACTTGACTGCAGCCGCCAACAAGATATACGAAATGAGCGCTGACAAGCACAGGCACGTAAGCTACCTACTGACTGAACTAGAGTGCTCGTGACGACTTGCTGATCGAAATCGTCCCCGTCGAATTGTGCTGCATTACTAGAAAATGGAGTATGATGGAACTCTTTGCCTCAATTTGACCAAGGTATGTTTGCAAAGTCCACTTTCCAACGCCACGTTTGTGACTCCCATTTTTTGGTATCTATTGTAGGAAGGCATCGTACCAGTATGGAGCGTTGAATTCTGTTTAGCCAATTATACAATTTCATTAGATTCGCTTTGTCATCCAACGTTAATTCTAAAAGCAAAATAATCAAACACAACAAATGGCGTACTGTGTATCCTGTTTGTCAAAGCACGCAATTTAAATGTGGAGCTAACGATTTGCTGTAAAGCTACGCTTTATTTACCCTTTCGCTGCCCAACTATCGGTACAAACAAGCGAGACTGCGACCATGAACTTCTGGTCAATGCTCTTCGTGTGCACCGCTGCTGTCAGACTGATCGAAGCTGTAAGTATCAGGGGGCCATTCCCACTATCCAATCCAGCTACAATGTCTGAGGAAGCTGCAGACATGTTTAAGCCAAGTCTTCTTGTCAGCAGTGGATGTCATGCATACCTGGTCGTCAATGTACGACGACAAACGAATGCTGAACCAACCTTCGGCATCTGAAGTGTACGCCCAAGCCATTTGTTACAGGAGCATATGAACTGTCATGTACGCAACGGTATTCCGCGAGGAACAACAGCCAAGGGTGCTCCATGAACTAAGGCACAAGCGGGCAAATGTCGTTGGGTGGAGAAACAGTCCAGGCGTCGAAAAACTGTACATGGACGGTGTGGCGCTTCGTCTAAGGTATGGAGTATACGCTTCTCTTTCTACTGATGGTATAAACGACGACCACACTATGATCGAGTACCATGAAGACGATACATGACAGCACTTTCGTGCAATCGATACGACGTCCAGGTGCTCGGGGTATACTTCAAATGCCAACGGCAGACCCGTGTAAGCTTCATCTGTTGGGCTGGTTGGTTCAAGATCAGCATTAGTTACTCCTGCTGCACGCCCAGGGATGCGCGTTGGCTAGAAGACACGGCTTGAACATGACTGCAGCTCTTTCAAAGACTGTGACTGACTCGGAATGTGGGAATGACGCCACTCGATCGGAGGAAAACTTACAGCCTCGATGAGCCTGCCAGCGGCGGCGGAAACGTAGAGTATTTACCAGAAGATCGTAGTCGCAGTCTTGCTTGTTTGTAACGAGGAAAATTGGAAACTGAAGAGTGAACGGTGCACGGACAGCAGCTCTTCGGTAGATTCCCTCATAGTGTAGTGGGTGGCGCGTCCCATCCCCACCTACGGGTGGAGGTGATAGGTATGCGATACTATGTATATCAATCTGAGTCTAAATTATTGTATCAACTAATATTCGCGAATTATACGAGGATAGTCGCATTCTCTTCGTAACATCGTAAGACGCGTCTTTCCATTTGATTGGTACGACAGTGCAGGTAATAGTGTGAGAGCCACAAACAAGAGTGACATGGTAAAAATCGGTTGTGCACGTAGAATACGAACGAGCGACATGCCGCTCACACTGAAGCACGCAACAGCGATGAGACAATACTAACCGCACAAGAGACCGGTTTTCTTTGCGTTCCCTTCCATATCTATTCCGAGCAATATTTCAAATTAATATTAAGCTAAAGGGGAAATCCCGAAACGGGGCCGTTTTAATACTAATCCCAAAAAGGGGCCGTGTTTTACCCTCCATTCGGACGGGTTTTGAATTCAGGTCACTGCACCCTCTTTTGAGCAGTAATCATAAGACCAACCCGCTTATGCTACTTGTACAGCTGCCAAATACTTTTTGGCTTGCGCGTGGCCATTACTAGCAATTGAGATAAAGCTTACTTTAAACGCAACGACCTCCATTATTCCACGCGTTCTTTCCCACTACTGCATACGTCACATCAGAAACAACCGCGTGACAAACTTCAATACTGATTTTGGTGGGTGTCTCTACTTAATTGCTAAGGCTTGACGACGCTAGCGCTCCTTAAGCATGCTAGTAGATTCATAGTGATGCCACGATGTACATGTGTGTGTATTCTGACTTATAACTATAACCTTACTGCTTGAATTGATGTGGCATTACGTCCGACCCTTGGATCAAATTCAAGTTCTTCAAGACCGCACTCTGGCCAAGTCACAGCTAATATTGCAAATTTTGCTAACAGTTATGTGCTCAAAGAGCTTACTGAGAAATGAATGATGTGCTTATTAGAACGTGTGAGGAAGGCTCAAGCTTGCACTTACAAAAAGAGCAAAGCGTATGCGCGTCTCGACACAATATACGTAAATTGGGTCGTTGCGAAGGTTGTAATGAACACAAAGAAGATCGACATATCTGTAGCCCCACTGTCGGACTGTAAATTAAGTGTTCACACATCTGCTCTCGCCAATTGCACTACGGCTTAGATACAATACACACGTTGTTTACAGGTCACAACTTGGCTATACTTTTGACACTCATAACTTTCTATGGCCTTGCCTGACGTCCCTGATAAATTGACAATAATTTGCAAAAGAGGTATGTTGCGTCTCTGGTTGCAACGGTTGCCAACTGAGGAATAAAATGGCCGTTTCGGGATTACTTTTAAAAAACGGCCCCGTACTAGGGATTTCCCCATAGTTTATATGCACGTCCCTGATAAATTTATAATAATTTGCAAAAAGAGTTAGGTCCTTGACGTTGAGGACTCTCATTTTGACACATTTCGATGTATAACTAGTGCTTGTCAAGCATTGTCGTAGCATCGTCCTGAATATGAATTGGTTATGGAGCTATTGTCCAAGTATGCATAAATAGAGCATGTAGCCTGCCATGTGGGCGAGCCCGAAGAGAGTTGTAATAGTAACCATGTACAGCCACTCACCGTGAGACGCATACTAAGGACGAGAACATCCGAGTCTTCTGACAAGTGAAAAAACTTTGAAGAGACTCAAGTCCTATGATGACTTTCATCATCTATCAAAAGCGTGTGCTGAAGAATCCAGCCAACTTTTGCTGAAGCTGACAGAGACGGAACTACGACCTCAGACAAATGACAAGCCGCAGAGAAAGAAGTCTTCCGGCACGATCAGGAAGGATGCTTTTAAGAAGCGCAAGGGCTACACTAGCGTCACGTACCGGCTCAATACGACCTGCCGTGAGCCTCTTCTTCAAGACGAGGTCCAACACAGTACTCATGCGATGAAATAGACCCAGATGGAGGTGTGGCATCTCGTCAATCTTCACACGCTTTGACATCTACAGAACGCTCTCTCTATTCGTGATAACACTGACCAGACCCTCGACTACCACTGATGATCAGGCGTAGTGAAAACTCCTCAGGTGCGCAGAAGAATCTCGAATTGTGAGAAACAATGAACTTATATTAGCCGCAGACAACGCAACATAGACTGAAAGACGATTATGAATATCGTCAGGTGCTTTCACCTCAAAAGAGATCTTCTTGCGCTAACGACGGTCAACGCTGGCGTGATAACTCACCAGCACTTGCTCAAATGCCTACGTCAGATCATGCTTAGAGGGCTCAATAGCGAATGATTTTACCAAGAAGCAAAAGATGGAAAAAGGAGTTCAGCGCACATGCGTGCGTGCTCCAGTAGGATATGACGGAAGCGTTGCAAATGCGAGACACTCTCACACCTGATGAAATAGACAGTGAGGCGTGGCGGTAGCGAATCTTCAGGCACTAAGAATATGCTATCACGGATTATACCGCCAGGTACTGGGTAGTAAGCCCCAATGGCCCACGTTTTGCGATTTTATGATGCAGACAAAGTAGTGGCTAATGAGTTGGGGAGACAATTATCGGAGTGAGACAATTCTCATTCTATACATTGAAGGAATTACCCGGCGCATTATAGTCACCCAGACATTTGTGAAATTCTTGTTGCTTGCAAATATCGCTCTGATTTACAGCTAGGAGCCAAGTCGATGCACACATCGTTGTTGTTGAAGAGCTTAGTGCTGCAGCGTAATGATCTCATCTACCGCTGGTGTAAGCAAACGCATCACCAAGTTTTGCTAGCCAAGTTACATCCTGTGGTCGGAACGTGCTATTTGCAGGTTACAAATAACCAATTCGTGTGATGGTCTGAGCAAACACCTACGTGTCGTGTGCTTGCTACTTGCTGCACATTGTCGATCCGAGGCATTGCTGTTGCACATCCGGACTTATGTTGTCACGTGTACGCTTCATTTCTCAGCGAATAATATTGTCCGAATCTAATCGTCAGCCTTTTAGTGTCTCGTACTATTTTGCTTCGACGCGCTTTTGTAGCAAGACATTGAAGTGGTTTGTGTGTTCATAGTATCAGCGATACTGCATGTGCGATGATGGGCAAAGCATGAGTTAAGCCAAATCCAATCTGCTGCATAGAAAGCAGTGTTTCTGCGTCACCGTGCCCAATCGTGCGTGACAAATTGACCCGTTTGGGAGTGCACGTGTTTGGCATAGCCACGTATCCCATGTCGGTAGTCTAAGTGCTCTCGATGCTGTCCCACAATGCGATCCCGCTCGAAACCACATGACCATGGTCAAGCACAAGAAAGAAAGTCAATAATGAGGTCTCAATCTCTCTCCCTCTTGCTCGTCTTAACTGTCGTAATCTCGTCGAAACAAACATGGCAAACATGACCTGCATGTAAGCCGGAGTAGATGAGAGCTTCCATCGGCGGATAAAAAAGGCACAAATCAATCATGACAGGAATGACCGACTAGAAAATGGCTCGTGTTTAAGCCGTCCTGCGATATAAGTATCGAATCATTCGTAGAGGTCGCTACATTGTACACGTTCCAAGACCATTTATTATGGATCACAGATATGCTGTGCGACCTCGCTTGAGCCCAGCGAGCGATCTTTCTTCATCGCTGATTGCCACTTTCCAGTTCTTCGTCAACCACTCAAGACGATGGTATGCTACAGCCACGACCCAGACACGCCAACGCATAGCAATTGGCCATCACCAGGTTTAAAAACACCTGTCATTGCAGCAATCTCTACTCGCACCTTCACACCTCTACTTAAACGCAACGATATTGAAGAAGACCCATCACCCCAGAACTCCACGAATCCTTCGTCTTTGGCCCTCAATTCTTCCTTTGAGATCGAGGGTGCCTCCAATGGCGACGTCGACCGAATGCTACAAGGTATGGCCGATAGCATGATCGGTTGCAACGTCCCGTTCCAATCACCTTTCGGAATCAAGGCGCAAGTGTATGCTGATTATACGGCCAGTGGAAAGTCGCTTGAGTGCGTAGAACGGTTCATCCATGACCATGTCATGCCCACCTACGGCAACACGCACACCACGACGTCCGTCACGGGACTACAGACCACCTCTTTTCGAGAAGAGGCTCGACAGATCATTGCTCGTGCTGTCAACGCCCGTAAATCCAAGGACGTGGTGATCTTCGCTGGTCAAGGCTGTACCAGTGCTATCAACAAACTGATCACAGTGCTGGGTATTGATAGAGGTCGTCATCGTCACCGTGCCAGCAAAAGACCTGTGGTATTCACATGCCCGTTCTCGCACCATTCCAACCTATTGCCATGGCGAGAGAGTCCGTGTGCTGACGAGGTACAAATCCCTGAAGCCGAGGACGGTGGACTCGACTTGGACGAGCTCGAGCTTCAGCTGCAACGTCACCAGAATCGACCTCTCAAGATCGGCTCATTCGCTGCAGCATCAAACCTCACGGGCATGCTGATTGATGTGGACAAGGTGTCGAAACTGCTGCACAAATATGGCGCGCTATCATGTTGGGACTATGCCACGTGTGCCCCTTACGTCGACATTGACATGAATCCAAAGGACGACCCTGCGGCTTACAAGGATGCCGTATTTTTCTCCGGTCACAAATTCTTAGGTGGTCCAGGTTCTCCCGGTGTATTGGTGATGAAGAAGAACTTGATGAATAACGAAGTGCCGACTATGCCAGGAGGAGGAACTGTCCTGTTTGTAACAGAGAAGGCCCACAAATACCTGACCAACAAGGTGGAGCGTGAAGAGGGGGGTACTCCTGATATCTTGGGCAGCATCAGACTAGGTCTGGCCTTTCAGCTCAAGCAGCACATCGGCCCACATCGCATCATGGACCTTGAGCGCCAGCATGTGCGCCATGTCCGTGAATCATTTGGCCGTAACAAGAACATTATCTTGCTTGGTCGACAGACCGACGATGTGGACCAGTTGCCGATCTTTTCCATGATGATCCGCTTTGGTGACCGCTTTCTCCACCACAACTTCGTCTGTGCCTTGCTGAACGACATGTTTGGTGTGCAGGCTCGAGGTGGCTGTCAATGTGCAGGTCCCTTTGGTTCACGCTTGCTTGGTCTAAGTCGCCAGCACATTATTGATCTTGGACACGCTGTCGTCGCCAAGCACGAAATCCTCAAACCGGGTGTCGTTCGCATGAGCTTTCCATATTTTGCCAACAAAAACGAGGTCAACTACGTCCTCAAGGCGGTACACTTCGTAGCCAACCACGGCTGGAAATTTCTGCCCCAGTACAGCTTTAACTGCCGCACGGGGGGCTGGCGTCACGTATCGCGGACGGAGGAGGCCTTCTTAGACAAGAAACGGCTGTCAGAGATGCAGATCAATAACGTGAAGACTGATCGCTTAATGCAGGTTGCCAATAGACCCATTCGCAACCTGGTCACGCATCGACGACAAAACTTTGTACAGGCAGCAAAGCTTGCCGACCGTTCCATTCATGAAGCAACAGAGTCTAACTTCTCCCAGACTGAGAGAGTTGCAGACAGTTACGAGGGACTGCGGTGGTTTGCGTACCCGAGTGAGGCTGTTGCAGCTTTCGAGGAATTGGGAGTGAAGCCTTCGCTTTCGAACGAGATTAGCGGGCCATGCCAACCGCAGCGCTACTTTAATCCGGTCATCAACCACATTTGGGACGGCATACCGACACTAGCGACGATGAAACGTCACCAATTGAAGACGGCAGCGCAAATGTTCATCGCTCGTTACTGTATGCACGGCCACAACTCTCCCTT
>NQFO01005174.1:0-19227 GCA_003991265.1 Pseudoperonospora humuli | reverse complement strand
GACGCAGAGCTCTTGCTGTCGCATTTTCAGGATCCAAATCAACTTTTTTGTGCGGCTTGTCAATAGGGATCTACGATGTACATAGTCACAAGATCATTAGAAGAGATATTCGAGTTACTAATCGGCTATCAAGTCCAGTCCATACCAAACGCATCGAAGAGCGATGACTAGTGAACGTGGCTGTCGAAGACGGAACTACACCAATTGGTGCCGTAAGTTCGTCTTTGTGTGCTCCATGTTTGTGCTGTTGAGATTCTAGGTCAATCTTTTCGGATAGTGCAGTCACCTTTTCTTGGCTCAGCCTTTTCTTCATTGAGAGCTGACGATCCAACACTGAGCTTTTGTGCGACGAAGCTGAAGCTGCAGCTTTTTCTCGATCCTCTTCCGGGTCTGCAAGAAGTTGCAAAGTACGCAAGTAGCGACGTTTGCCATGAAGTGGTCGAAGATCTGGCGGAATTTCGATCGGTGCGTCCATAGTCAATGGTTTAAGAGGCATTTCCAGAAGAGGAACCGTGTCTCCGAACGAATTCCTAGCGCAAAATGTCCTCAAGAATGAATTTTCTGATGGTGTTCAAGAGCGAAGATGCGTGATTCAAACGTACCGATACCATGACACTTTGCTTTGGGTCTTTTCATGGCACTCACTGTGTTGTATCGGTACGTCTTCACGGACATACTGCATCGTCAAAGATGGCTGGCTACACGTCGTTTCGCAATGATGAAGTGGTGTAATCGACACTAACAGTCTTGAAGCGTCGTAGGAAGAATATTGCATCGAATGTCTACACGTGAGTCAGTGACACTGACGACAGATGTGGTCATGGATGGTGCCGGGGTCTACGACCTCATGACACTAAAAGAGGTGAACGATAGGTCCTAGATTTGTATCAAATACTGCTGTTTAATACTCAATGATGGGGTTTTCACACTGTAGTTGATATTGCGAGATGAAGATCTGGGCCAGATCGATGAAGTGTGTGCACAAAGTCTGTCTTCGCTCGAGATTTGTTCGCTATCTCATAACCGGTTGACAGCACTCGAGCACTTTCAGTATTTTGTCAACTTGATTGAGGTCTGAAGTAGAAGATTATAAGGTGGAAACATAGTAGTGCAAGGAATGACAGCGGAAATTTTGTGTTTGGTAATAGCTCAACCTGAATTTTAACGAGATCGAGACACTTGATAATCTTCAGGTATGTTGCAAGGTAAGTTGATTTGGTCATCGCTATCTCATCGTTCTGCATTCATTCTAGTGCAATGGACTGGAGAAATTGTTCGTTGCCAGCAATCAGGTACGTGAGCGAATTCGACTTCTAAGACTTTACTAACTGACCTGCTGCAGATCGTGGATATCTCGCCATTGAGCAAACTTCCCAAGCTAAATACGCTGTCCCTCTACGAAAATCGCATAAGCGACCTGGATTCAGCATTGCACACCTGTCGTAGCTTGCTAAAGGTATTTGTTCCTCTCGCTCTGCCTTGTTTCTTCACGGAATTCAACAAAAATCTGCTGAATGTGCTAGTTGCGATCTCTAGATTTGGGTGGAAATCCATGTTCGCACGATGTGGAGGGGTACAAATTTCGAGTGTTGAGAGCACTTCCACGTCTCGAGGCGCTCGATGGTGACCATGTCACACAACTCGACAAGGACTTGACTGAGGAGTTCTTCACTGCTATGTACAAGAGCTCAATCGAGAGTAGAACTGGTTTGACTGGGTCTCGGCCATTCACGGCACCTGCAACTTCAGGCAAGCGAGGAAATCTAGCTTCCATACGAGAAAGTATGGCGTCAAATGGTGTCGTTCTCCGCCATCCCACCGATCATCACTTAGCCAGTATTTCTGACTCTGACAATGTCTTGGGTTCGTAGGCACCAACCCATTTGCAAGTAGTCTCATGCCTCGAGGAAATGTCCGTCTTTTCCGAGACGACTTTCTCAACAGCAATCCGATCCTGCTCGAATATATGGCGCAAGATGCTCGTGGAACTGCATCAGTAGATGTCGAGAACAACGTTAGTCAAAATCACTCCAGTAGCGACGACGTCAGCGACGTCAACACTCCAAGCATATTTGGCTTTGTCGAGAAAATGCGCAGCGCTAATCCGCTGCCAGAAACTGATGAAGATGCCAAGGATACTGACGCTGTGACTTCGACACTCACGACTAATGTAAAGCTGTCACCGAGCATATCAACTTCCCATCTAGGCGTGGATCCATCTGATCCTAACACGACGATCCGAAAGTTGCTAAAGCACATTGAAGTGCTCATGGTAGACACACACACATAACCATCAGCTCCTAAAAACTGCTGGCTAAGATCTTGTTTCTTGTTTGTAGGAATCGCTCGCTGGATACAAGAGCCATCAACTTGACGCAATGAGCGAATCTTTGCTGGAAGAGAACCGACAATTGCAGACCGAGCTCAACAACGTTCCCATTCTCCAAGAACAGATTCAAGACTTGAAAAAGCAAGTAGCTAAGCTTGAAGGTGACCCAAGCGGCACGCGAATGCTCGAAACAAAGCGCGTGAAGTCATTGGAGGTGTGCTACGATCCACAATTCAAATGCTGTCGTGTAGGGGTGACTCATTGCTGTCGTTCCTGTCTGTAGCAACAAAACGCTAGTCTTCAGCGAGAGAATAATCGGCTTCGAGGTATTCTGCTTCGTCAAACGCAGCAGACTGAAGAAGCGCTTGACAAGTCTCCTCGAATATCATCCGATGACGAAGGAAAAACAGCAACTACAGACCAAGACGATGCGATGCTAGAACCTAAGCGATTATCTCATTCCGAGGTATGTGCGGTCCTTGTGAGTGCTGTCTACATGTGCACTGATTTGAGACTTCTGTGAGCTGCAGCTGCTTGACGAATCTGCGCTAATTGACGTGGAGTTGACAGAACTCATCCTACAGAACGAGGTCTCGCTTGAGCTCATTCGGAATGTACGCTGCTAGATCGAGAGTGTTGCTGCTGAAATACTTACACAGAGTGAATTTTGCCATACAGGACATCAAAAACACAAAGAAGGAATGGGCTCAGCAATTCCAGCAAGCCAAAGCTGCTGAAACAGCGCGAGTGCGTCCACAAACTTCTCTTGGGTTTACTTCTTCCAATCGAAGTTGGTCACGAGAAGGCATGGACGCTTCGCTCCTTGGAGCTCGAAACGAAGGTACGCAATAGAGAGGCGACGAAAAGGTCTCATAGAATGCCTTTTGACGTTTACTCCTTGTAACAACTCCAGAGCAACGACTCCATACGTCAGCAGGACTTCGAAACGGACCAGACGTTCACCTGCTTCGGTATGTGCCAGTACATCCTCTCACTGGTATTAACGAGGCTAGCAGTAGTGACAGCTCTACCACAAACATCCTCACCTTATGAGAAACAACCCGCTCGCTTCACGACGGTGAAAAACAACACAACTGACAGAACGTGCAAGTGTTTCACAAGAATGAGTACGTATAGTACACCCCGTGCGCAACAGCTCTGGTCCGCAAGAGATACAAGCAAAATACATTTTTGTTTCACCCTCGGTCAACTCGTTGTGTCCCTTAGGCCGTTCATGTTTTCTCCGTGTACAAACGTTTACGTCGTCTCGCGGGCCGCCGCATCAGGCCACGTGCCGTCCTCTAAGACCGGCCAGTTCGTTGAGTTTCGCTCGTGGACTGGTACTAAAATTTCACGCGTACTAACATCCACTTGCGAAAGCTCTAGACAAAGCACCAGATACAAAAAAGTGGGTCAATCGAGTTCCTCGCTCTCGCTCAGTGTCCAAAAGTAGTCCACAATCCGCTTACCTTGTAAAGTGAAGTTGAAAAGCGCGGGTGCAGGTACGTCGTTGGGTAGCTTTAGATCTTTCTGTCGCAATTCATCAAAGAACGGATGTGCGGCGGCTTCCAATGGTTTCACCCGTCTTTCGTTCATAGACAACAAAAATCATCAATATATCGACAAATTTCGTGTCATACATTCCCTTCAATCAAATTTGCACTTACTGCTTCGGATCATAGACCAACATTTTGGACAGCACATTAATCGCCTCGGGAGGGGTTCTTGAGCGGAAAATCTTGCTCCACGAGTGAGCCTTAATCTGTGGAAATTGAAACTCCGTGTAATTCGGATTCATTGCTTCAATTTCCTCGCGCTGAGGAGTACCCAAGACTTTGATGATTTCCACCAATTGATCCACACCACTCTCACCAGGAAACAAAGGTTGCCCCAGAAGGAGCTCTGCACACACACAGCCTAGGGACCAAATGTCTAGAGGAAAAGCACAAAAGCGTCAGCTTATGAAGCCATCGTCGAATTCAGACTTGACAACCGCCTACCGATGGCAGTGGTGTAATCTGTAGCACCAAAGATAAGTTCCGGAGCGCGATAGTACCGTGAGCAAATGTACGACACGTTGGGCTCGTTCTTTTGCAGCACTTTGGCGCTTCCAAAATCACAGAGCTTCACCACGTGAGACCTGGGGTCTAACAACAAGTTTTGTGGCTTTATATCCCGATGACAAATGCCGGCTGAATGAATATAGGCGAGTGAGCGGCAGATCTGGTAGATGTAGAGCTTCACGAGGACGATGGGCATGTATTGCTTGGCCTTCTGCAACTGTCTGGCGACACCGTACACCGTGTCAGGAATGTACTCGAGCACCAAGTTAAGATACAATTCATCCGGCTTCTCGCCGTTGCAGTAAAAGCAGTGTTTAAGCTGCACAATGTTCACATGATGCAATTGCCGCATAATTTGCAGCTCTCGATTCTACAAAAGAACAAATCCGCAATGTAAAGTAACGCTAATAAAACTGCATACACATATCCCACCAACATGCCACGTGCTCCTCTTACCTTGAATCGTTTATCCTGCAGCACCTTTTTGATTGCAACAATTTCTCCTGTTTCTTCCACTGTGGCTTGAAACACGACGCCGAATGACCCATTGCCGATGATTCGCTCCGCCGAATAATGGATCGTTTTGCCCTAAAAAGCAGTAAAATACGCCCACAAAAAAACAGCTTAATACGCTTTCCATGCGCCGTTTTTCCAAATTTCGACATACGTCAGATAGCGTATGGGCCGAGTCGCCCACTGTGATGCCCGTGCTCTCGTTGCGCATATCCTCCCTTGTCTTGGTCGTGGACGCCGTCGTCTGGACGGTCGCAATTTCATCGTCTGCGCTCAGTTGTAGACTCGTCGGATCTTTCGATGCCTTGCCGCCACTCGCAGGCGGCTTGGAGGTGCCGTCGCTCATGGAGGCGGAGGGGGTGGGAGACGGATAAAAAGCTTAGGGTAGGGGGGCGCGCTGAGGGAGATCTCGTTGGGTATAGCTGCGATATGATTGGATAAAACTTGGCAAGATGATAAAACTTCAACTAGCGATGTCGCATGTTGACGATGGATAAAGTCCCAGTTAGAGATTTGGTCAAGCTCGTGCGCTGCCATGTGGCACGAATGCTTAGTGCGATTTGCATGAAGATCGGCACCACATGAAATAATTGCACTTGATAGTGAAGGGAAGCAAACCTCAAGTCATAGCAACAAAGGCTGAAGAGAACTGCATGCTAGACGTACTGCAAGAAGCGCAATCAGTAGCCGTTTCACCTTGTCTCCATACCTGCATAATCTCATGGCAGCTACTAATGTGTTCATCCAACAATCGCAACAGTGCTCCACTGAATTGCGAAACGAACGCTGTAAAAAAACAGAATCAATCTGCACCGTTATGGGAAGTTGAATGCAAAGAAGCAAAATCTCTCTCTATCTCTTCAGTTTTCATCTCCTTGTACGATGAACATCAACTTCATTTCGTGTGCAACTTTTAAATCTCGTCCTTTGCAGCTCCTTTTCCTCGGATTATGTTTGCACAATTTGTGCGACACAATCACAGCCCAGAGCGATTCATGGGATCCCAGCGGCAACTTTCCATCTCCAATGTCGGTCTTGAATGCGACCATGGAACAATTGACCTTTTGTATGCCACGTCACCTTGACACAATGCGTAGTAAACCCGTCCCGACAAATGCGTGGTGGGGCAATCTCGTCACGTGTGACGCCAAGACAAATGCCACAAACCCCATTTGGCCCAATCCTTTTGCAGTGAGTGTTGAAGACTCGGGAGCCTATGGCTTTGCATTGAGCTATCCATACCGCAATCGGTTCTTTGGTGGTGTCACGGAAGGTGTTGCCAAGTTTTATGCCCATCCCAAGCGCAACGAAATTCAACTCACAGCGAGTGAATTTGCGACTGCAATCCCCGATATGCAAGTGACGAATTGGACCGATTTGGGCGTCACTGTGCAGCTACAAGCGCCGCCATCTCGTGGTGTCATGCAATCAAGCATGGTGAGCGGTATGGCTTACTTTACCGTTACTTATCAAGGACTGACGCCCGAGATTATCTTTGAAGCCCCCATTGCAACGATCAATGGCGCTCCAGCAAACGTTGGAAGTCGCTACTCTGGAGCTAAATTTCGTGTCGTCGCGGTCAGCGGGCAGCACTGGTGGCTTCATGTTACCCCGTCGAGTCCTTCGTCACGAGGTATTCAGCTCTATCTTGCGACTAGTATGATCCTCCAAGGCGTGACGTTGTTTAACGGCGTGGTACGGACTTCCGCCATTCTTGACTCGATGCAAGCTGCTGCACAAGACACGTACAGCAGTTGCATTGTGACTGGAGGAGACGTCGAGATTGCGACTGATTCAAAGTACTCGTTCAAGTGGAAAACCCAAGGAGATTGCTCCAAAGGACTTTTCCACTACGCCCTGAACCATCACACAAAGTCGCTCACGATGGCCAGCGTGAAACAAGTCGCAAACGTCGCCATGTTTTCAGCCACGCGAGGGCTCATGAAGGCATTTGTCACGACAAAGTCACCGCCAGTCTGGAGCTTTTACGAGTCCAAGGCCATTCCCGTGGCTCATTATCCGCAAAGTCGCCTCCCACGAGCTGTTGCGCTGCAGCAGGACCTTTTCACGAAACTGCGCGATGATATTCAGCGAATGTGGACTGTGTCAACCGACGGTAGCTACTATTTCACTGGGAAACTCGTGCAACAGTACGCGTCGCTGTGTCTGATGGCCAACGACCCCGTGATCGTTGGAACGGACAATTCACTCCTTCGTCGCTGTGTGACGAAACTTGAGAACGCCATTTCGCCATTCCTTGACAACAGCTGGAAGTATAAGCTCATGTACGATGCCATCACGGGCGGCATTGTGAGCTCGGAGGGTTTTATCACAGGGGATATGAACGCTGACTTTGGCAACACTGTCTACAACGACCACCATTATCACTACGGCTACTGGGTGTACATGGCTTCGGTCCTTAACTACTTGCACCCGACGTGGACGCGGCTCGAAGAGCTTAACAAGATCACGAGGCTGCTCTTGCGTGACGTCGCTAATCCGTCGCGCAATGACCCATACTTTCCCAAATTCCGTGGCTTTGACTGGTTCCGAGGACATTCGTATTCGCATGGCTTGACGCCGCTCGGCGATGGGAAGGACGAAGAGTCGACATCGGAGGATATCAACTTTGCGTACAGCATGGCGCTCTTTGGCCAGACTACTAACCATACACGCATGAAGGCAATCGGTCACCTTATGACCAAAGTCAGCGTGCGTTCAATCCAGACGTATTTCCTGTTTGATAGCTCGAATACGATTCATCCTGCCGCATACCGACCTCGAATGGTGCCTGGCATCCTCTTTGACAACAAGGCCGACTACGCAACGTGGTTCTCTGCCGACGTGTACATGATCCACGGCATTCAGATGCTCCCAGTCACTCCAGTGACGAAATATGTGCGAACACGGGAGTTTGTACAAGAGGAATGGGACAACATTCTGTCCAAGCAGGACATTGTGACGGCCAATCAAGTCTCCAATCCGTGGCTGTCACTCTTGTATCTCAATTACGCACGAGTGAACAAAGCAGCAGCTTTACTCAAGCTCAACGAGTGCTCCATGATGGACGGGCTCTCCCTCTCTTGGGCACTTTACATGGCCGCGCAGTACTAAATCTTTCCTCAAATTGCTTCTTCCCTTTCTCCTTTGACTTTGACCTTCAGCCCCGTTCAATAGGCTCATCTTCTACTTCCACTGTTTACCAACACACAAATGCTCACAAAGATGTTTCTTCGGGTCACGCTCTTCGTATTCGGCAAGGAAAAGCGCGTACAACACGTCAACGAGCATCTCGCGCTCCTTTTTCTTCATCTTGGACTCGATCCCGCGAGCGTACGGCGGCGTTTGAAGGCTAGCGTCGATCATTTCGCCCACTGCATGACGCATTTCCTGCAGCAATGCACACGAGCGGAAGGACGTGTGAAATACGATCCAGTCGTTTACGCGTAGACCAATGGTCTCATTGCCATCCTTGTCCTTTCGACGCAGTTGTGGCAATGGCTCCAATTGCTGACTAAACAAGCACACAGCCAACGGCAGCACAAGACTGGAGGCGGGGAGATACACCTGCGACGTGTGCAGCTTTACTGCATACGTGAGGAAGTTGCTCGCCTGGAAGGACGCCACCTTGTAGTTGATCGAGCCTGGATGCACGACAACAATCGAGTGGTCACGGTCACGCAGCACTGCGCGCTTTGGACCATGCGCCGCTGGCGGCTCGGCGTGCACCAGATTCGGGGCTAGACCCGCATACAGAATAGCGGATAGCACCACCAACTGCTGGAGCGTCATCCGTTCACCTTGGGTGGAATCCGTTGCCGGCAAGAACCCAAGCTGCACCACAAGTCCTCGGAATTGACGTTTGAGTTTGCTCAGCTCATACAGCGCACGGCGGCTCAAGAAATGGTCGTGGCAAAAGCTCTTTTCGGTCGTTTTACCCGTTTTACAATGCTGAACAACATGGCGCCATGCGTCGAAAGCGTTCACGTCTGTGAGCAAATCACTTGCACCAACTGCAAATTGCTGGCGAGCTTGCTTCATCTCAGTTTGATGACCGAATGGAGCTACAAACGGTGATCTTGTCTCTAGCACAGCGGCACAGGTACTTGCTGCATCAAAGACACCAAATAGCGCTCCAAGAAGAAGCACTTTGCCAATCTTGACGTCAACAGGGAGCTTGGCCAAGTGTGCGCCTAATTTCGTCAGTTCTTCGTTCTCTCGATTCAGCGCTCCAATTTCAAACAGTTCTTCGAGTGCATCGTGGATACTCACGTCATCAGGTGGATCTAAGCACGCCCGGAGGAACTCGCTACAGCCGCCAGCATGTTGATTGTCTCCTACGCCAAACGTTTTGATCTGCAAACAGAGCGACGTCAATGGCGCACGCTGGATCTCAGGCACGGGCTGTTCGAGCATGACGGAATAGAAAATTGACTGTGGAAAGAGGCGGAAACATGAGCCACCACTTGTCCGTCCTGCACGACCAGCACGCTGCTTGGCATTGGCACGCGCAACCCAAATCTCGTCGAGCATGTTCGTACGACGCTGGGCATCATGGCTCATTTGCTTTACACGTCCAGTGTCAATGACGACCTTGACGTCATCAATTGTTAGCGATGTCTCGGCGATGTTAGTTGCTGCAATTACCCGAACAACACCTGGGCATTGTCGAAAGATGCGCTGCTGGTCTTGTGCTGAAAGCGACGAGTGAAGTGGCAGGAACTCGAATTTGCGACCATGCTGATCGTGGCGTAGTAATCGACTGCCTTCAAGGAGATCCAGTAGCGTGGTGATCTCTTGAAGACCTGGTAGAAAGACGAGCACCGACGCGCTTTTCCTCTTGCATTGATCTTCTTCTTTCTCCGACAGTGACAGCAGATCCGTCTCGGTCGTGAGGTGTTCCAAAAGTGCTTGGATAAGCTCATAATTCACCACTGAAGGATCGATGCGCTTGAGAGCAAGCAGCGTTGATTCACTGTACTTTTCGGCAAGCATTTGGGTCCGACTTGGTGTCATGCTGCACGAGGAAGTATTAGTCCATGATACCTGCTGTGTGTAGGATGTACCCCCACGACCTGAGATGGTAACTTGCGTGGTGTTTCTCTTTGACCGAATGTCATTAACTGGTATGTAAGCGGGAGATTCCTCGTCCACAACGAAATGGGTCTTTTCAAGCACATCTTCGAGGTAAAACTGCTCCACGGGGAAGGTTCGACCCGGTACTTCAATCATTGGGCACACTGCAGCTCCGCCAAAGTACTTTTGGAAGCTTGCAGCGTTGAGTGTAGCACTCATGAGAATCACCTTTAACGGTGGCAAAGTGCCTCCATAGTGTCGGCGTCTTGCCACGTTGCCTTCGGTCAGGAACTGACGCAGCATAGCCAGGAGCACGTCGCTTTGGAGATCGCGTTCATGCACTTCATCCACAATCACGTGGCTTATCTCCTTGCCCAGCGTTTGCGGGTCCTGCAATTTGCGCAGTAAAATCCCAGTCGTGCAGAAGAGCAGGCGCGTACGTCGAGTCATACGCGTTTCAAGACGAATTTGAAAGCCGGTCAGCGAATCGCCCGTGCCCGTGTTTGCCTCGCCCAGTTCGTCAGAGACTCGTTCTGCTAAACTAATGGCAGCAAGTCGACGAGGTTGAGTACAGACAATTTGGCCACGAGCGCCTCCTGGTTCGGACAGTAGCAGATCTTCGAGTAAGAATTGCGGTACTTGAGTACTCTTACCACAACCAGTTTCACCCGATATCAGGATCACGTCGTGGTTTGAGAGCATGTCGATAACTTGTTGCTGGAATGAGGCAATGGGCAGAGACTCGCGCTGCTTAAGCTTGGACCGGTACGCGCTTGAGCGCATTTGTTTCTGCAACTGCTCTCGTAATTGACACGACAGCTTCAATGCGGCACTTTGCTCACTTTCGCTTTCTTCCTCTATCTCCATAGTCACCGCAGCACCACCACTTGCAGGCTCCATAGCACTTGTCGTCTCCTCATCCGATAAGTCGGCGTCCCAGTCGTCCACACTCCAATCCTTCAGAGTATTTTCCGTACCTTCATCGCCCTCCGTTGCCCCTGCTATCGGGCGCTTTGAAGCTCGTTCGGGCACCTCTACGACTGCTACTTTATCAGCAATTTCTTTGGGAAGAGTCTTGTAAATCTCGTTTAGTAACTCATCACGCTCATCACGATTAGCAGCTGCTGCTGCCGCTTCACTTTCTTGCCGCTCCTTGAGCCATTCCTGCCACATATCACGATACACTGGAGGTAGTACGCGATAGAGTGGCAGATCCGAAGCTAACTCGAACAAAGCGCTAGTAGCTACCGCATCTTTTGCATCGGAAATGGAATCAAACCCCTGCGCTGCGTCATGAGCATTCCTCACTCGAATCTCTTGCTTTCCACGGGTTTTATTGCCTAAGATCACCGAGTACAAATGTCCTCCACCTGGTGGACGAGGCAATTTCTGGTACTGCGGTTTCTGGAATCCATTCTTACGACAATGTTGCTCCAAGTGATCACGCGGTGACTTTCCAGTCCAAGGCACTGCTCCCACAGCTTGAGCCTGAGCAGCTTGAGCTGCCGCCGCTTGAACCTTCAGCATGTTGCGGCCCTTCGTCTTCTTGCTTCCTTTACTTTTCTTCCCCTTTGACGCTGCAAGATCAGCCGCAGCTTGGGCCGCAATGATTGCCGCCGTATTGACTGCCGGACTTTTCTTGATTTCATCAGCACTTACCACAGTAGCTTCCGCCTCTTCCAAAAGCCCCAACAAGCCGTCGTCATCGTCATTTTCGTGACTTAGCGCTTGACCAATCGGACCGCAACCTTCCTCCTCTTCTTCCTCCTCCTCCTGCTGCTTCGTTATCGCCTCCTCTTCTTCTTCCTCCTCCTCCTTTACCGTCATTCCGAGTGCTAACTCCAAGAAGTCGCTGTCAGCACCTTCCATCGCAAGCTTCGACCTCGTCAAAGACTCGGTCTTTCCTGGAATCGCCTCATCTTCGGCAATCTCCGACTCCTTCTCAGCCTTTTCCTTCTTCTTTTGCGCTTTCTCTCCTTGCATCGGATCTCTCCAACCACGTGCCAATAATTGCCGTCGAGTTTCCTGCACCTGATCATTCAATTCACGTGTTTTCTGCTTGTCGCCACTCTTGGGTTTCTTCCTGTTCTTCCGCTCCTTTAGACGATTCAAAGCCCCTACCAGCTCATTATACCGTCGCTCCAGTTCTTCCAACTCTCGTATCGCCGGTGTAACTTCAGCCTCTCGACGATTCAGCTCCTCTTCTCGCGCTGCCATGTTCCGCACGTACTGCTGCGTCCACGACAGCGCTTCCGTTTGCTTCTCTTCCCGCTCTACCCGTTCAATCGCCTTTCCATTCCCTTCTTCCTCGTGTTCTTCCTCTTCCTTTTCTTCAGCTCTTTCATTACCACGCTCTACGTCCTTTACGTGGGTATTGACCTCGGCCTGTAGCTCGCCGCGTTCGACATTCGCGTCTTGAGTGCTCAGCAACGGCGTGATCGGTGCTCGCAGCGACAAAGGAAGCTCATCGCCTGTGTATTGCAGCGTCAGAAACATCAGTGCGTCCTCCAGCGTGTTTGTGTAGGCTAACGCTTCTTTGCTCAGCGCCAGAGACGCCCCGTACTCTTCACGCAGCGAACGTAGCGCTCTCGCAAGCTTCTTCTTACTACGTTGCTGCAGCTGCACGTCCACTGGCTCAGAAGAGGAGGCCAAGACGCCTGGACGGAAGCGTGTGCGCTGCACATGGCGACGAGAGGCCAAGACGCCATCATGCACAAGCTGCTCTAGATCGCGGCGAAACTCAAAGCCTTGCTCCGATGCCATTGGACGAAAAATGACAGGAATGCGCCAAATCTGCAACCTTTGTCAAAATATCTTGAATAAACACTCGAGCTCATTAGAGAGCTATATTCGTAGGATAAGGTCCTGTAAAAACCAAAGTCAACGACTCGTATAAATTCACAACTTGTTACTTCAGACAAAATGTCTACAATCTAGCTTATCGTGGATAGTTCGCTTCATTGTCCGCCTCAGCTTCAGCAATCTGCTTCGGTCTATCCACGTGCAGCGACGAAGTCAATGCAATAAAGTCATGCGCTCGGGGTGACATAAACCGTTGGCTTGCTGGAGACGAATGAGGACGCACAGGCCGTTGGTAGTCCCATCCTGAGTGGGTACTTCCTCTTCCCTCCAAATCGTCACGATTTGGAATCTGTCCTAGGTTGGGGAAAGGCACGGATCCTTGCAGTGTACCAATCGAAGAGTGCACGAGACGAAATAATCGTGATCCAGCAGACCTTGTGAGTCGATGCTGCAGTCAATGGACAAGACAAGTACAGACGTTAAAGTGCTTGATGCCGTCCAAAAATCGCAATAAGAACTTTTACCGGAAAATTGTCATTTTCACTATCCGATGAACCAGTCCGTTCGCCATGAGTTCGTGGCCTACGTGCACGAGGTTCAAGTACAGTCGGAAACGTTGGCGTTGAAATCTGTTGCGTCGTCGGTAATTCGTTCAGCCGAACGGTTGTCGATGGATACAATGGGCGATGACTTGTCGGACTTTTCCGAGGAGAGCCACTTTGAGTTGAATAAAGCAGTTCATTCAATTGAATCGCTGGCTTGCGCTTGCGATTCAAGCTCCCCAGAAGCATTGCCACCCCATGAATGAGCTACAGTACGTCAGAATTTGCTCGTAGTGATGATTAGAGCGATGAGCAACCACGTGCCAAATGTTGCAACTCACCTGTGCTTGTGTCTTTTTGACATTTTGACGTAAATCCTCTTGAGCTGACATTGCGTTTCCTACGGCCTTTTTGCGGCTTCGCACGATCATTGTCATTGCGGCATACAAACTGCTAATCTTGTGGCTTGCAAGACACAGACTTTGGTCTGGACAAGTCTCTGCGCGTCTATCGGCAAGAAGTTTCAACTGAGACATAGACACGGCATAGTTAATGAAGGCATCGCGCTTTTCAAGTCCACAAAACTGCTACCTGTTCAAGTCGCTGTTCACCTGCCATCCACATTAGACGACCTACCAAGACTTGCCATTTTGTCGCTATAAAGCGTTCACTTGCTGCAGCGCTTTGGTTGATTAGGCATTGAAGACGATGAATCGCCCCGGGATCACGCTCAATGTCGCTACGGTAATTCATCGACGTGAGTTCTTTGACGTCAAGATTCGACTTGTTTTCTCCATCAAAGACGGGACCATCTTGCACGTCATTGTCCGTATATGAACTGTGAATAGCAGCATTACTTATGCTCGTATTGTCGTCAGTGTCCTCGAGCTTAGAGTCAAAATTCTGCTCTTCGATTCCAGCGCCATCAAGCGTTTGATTGTCGGTCACAAGTCCGTGATCACTGAGCACTCGCTCCAATACCTCGTGGTCCGTAGCATTTTGGTTGGAAGAGCCAGGAACATTCTCTTGGGCGCTAGAGCATTGGTCATCATCAGGATGGTCCGAAGATTGCCCTGTGCACGATACTGCTGCATCATCCAAGTTCGCCTGAGCTGGACTCTTGTCGGTATTTTCTTTGTTGTCGCCTGCATCTCCATGCTTTGATAGGCGATTGAACGTCATACACTTCACAGCACCAATGCTTTTCCGAGGAGAGCTGCTTGAACTTCTTGTCCCTACTGGCAAGTCATCGTTACTGCGCCACTTATCCATTCGTATTGACGACGAGTCAAACTTTTTCAGAGTTACCGTCGACCGTCGTAAAGAACGCGGGCTATGAACTTTACCGAGATGCGTTGCCACCAACTCACGCGCAAGCTGCTGGTTCGCTGCAGTCATTCTCGAGTACGCAGTCTCAAGATCTAGCAAAGCATTGCTAATGCTACTTCGCTCGGATGTCGTCAATGCTGACGGAGTCGATCCTTGAGCATCCAAAGCTTGTGCTCCGTGCAATAGCTCATTCGAGATCTGCATGAGTCTCTTCTTGCGTCTTTCACACAATGCACAGCCTCTCGACGACATGTCAGAGCTCCCGTCTTGTACTTCCCGCAATTGCGTCCGACAAACTTGTAGCTCCGCTTCTAACATTTTGTTAGCGTTTTGACGCTTTTTACACTCGAGTTCCCAGAATTCGAGTTCAGCTTCATGTCGTTTTCGGAGGGAACAAAGCTCCTCTGACATGTGACCCAAATGAGTTGTCAACGTTAGCAAGCGATCGGTCTGTAATGTTGATGAATGCTGTGACGCTCGTCGTAGCTTGAGAAGGTCGCCTTGTGCTATCGAAAGCGCCTTGAACAAATCGCGCGGATGTGACGCTGCATTGACGACAACGTTGCCCTGGCAAATGCTGTTTGTCCGACTGCGCTTTTCGTTCTCGACTGTCATGTCCAATTCGACTTTCTTCAGCAGCTCCTGTTGGAGCTCGTACTCCTTTTGTACGCGAATGATGTCGTCTGCATATCGCTGAGCCAGCAATTGCATCCGATGGATCTTGTGTTGCTCACTCTTTTGCTCATTTGCTTTGGCTTCGTCCGTCCCACGACTGCAAGTAGTGTCTTCCTCGTCGCCTTCGTCATCATCGTCCTCTTCGTGCCTAGATTCATCCATTGGAGCTAGAGGCAAACCATGACTGGGTATTGCTTGAGGCACCTTCTTTACAAATTTCCGAAGCAGAAGCTTCACAGTTGCCTGTCGATCCTCAATTTTGCTGTTACGAGTCCTCAGTGCAAAAGTCAAGGACGTCTTGATCATCGCCAGCTCTTGACTGTGTGCAACCTTTTCCTGCTGAAGTGCGCGTTGCAAGGTCACAGCCCTTGCCTGGGCTAGCTCAAGCGCTTTGCGACTTTCAGCCAAGCCTTCGTCCTTGTCCGCGAGGGTGCTCTTCAGCTCCACAATCAAGTTGTCATACTGCACATTTCGTCGATTCCGATAATGGTCCAACCGTGGCGCATCAGTTCCAGTAGTGCCCTGGCCGTAAGCTGAGCGCATGATCTCATCCAGATCAAGACCTTTGTCATCATCCAAGTCCGTTTGAAGGCAGCTGTCCACTGTACTGGGCTTGAACTCGGCTAGACGAACCTTCTCCTGCAACTGCACAGTATGTATACGAGACAATCGAAGTTGTCCTTCCAGCGCCACAGACTTGTTATTGGCGTTCTCCAGTTGTGTCTTTAGCTCCAACAATTGCTCCAGTGTCTTGCGCAAATACGCACCGGAATCATTGACACTATCGTCACCTTCGTTAGCACGGATGTACTTAGCGCCATTGCACGTTTTGCATGGAGCCAACCGGTCAAACTCAAACGACGTCAATCTTTTGTTGTCAAGCCGATGAACTGCATAGTCCTTGTCGTTATCAGATGCAGTCTCGTTATCGATAGAAGGAGACTGCGTTGAGCTATCCAGTCGTGCTAACATGGCCTCAAAACCTTTAGAAATGCGCTGCTTGCCACGACGAGCACTCTGCTCCATTGCAGCCCACAAAATGTCATTATTCAAAAGCTCTACGAGTGAATCCCCAATGTCTTCCCATTTGCCTTGATACGAACGCACCGCATCGGCAATGCGTTGCCGCTCTGCAACGGCATTTTCAGGTTTTAGAAACCACGGCGACATCTCAACCGCTCGATACGTCGTGTTTTCCTGGATCAAGCTCACGACTTTATCGCGGAGTTCTTCACATTCCACAGTAGCTTCACGCGCCCGGAGCTTCCATTTGTCTTTCTCTTGGCATAAGGCCTGCATGTCCGTGCTTACGGACATTCGAGTGCGATTGAAAGTTTTACTCGGATCTTGGTCGTTGTTGCTCTGCGGTGCTAGAGTCGGTTGCTTTCCAGCTAAAACAGTGGCAATGGCCTCGTTCAATGCAAATAATGCACTGGGCTCCGTCCCCTGTTTGCTCATCATCTCGCGCAGAATGAGCAGCTGTCGGTACTGCTCCTTGCGCAACGCGTTGTTTTCAGCAACGCGGCGATCTACTTTCGACTTGAGGTGCACCACCTGCTTTTCCCACTCTACAGTCTGCTTGACTAGTTGAGTCGTGCGCTGTTGCTGGTTTCGAAGAGCTATGTGGTGGGCCTCTATTTCTTGGTGAACACATTCATGAATTGTGTTGACAAGTGACGACTCGCGCGCTTGCATCATCGGAGCGAGCACATTGTCGAAGAATGCTCGCAGCTTGCTGTCAATTGCCTCACACTTTGCCTCGTCCATTCGTGTCTTGCACTCGAGCTCGCCTCGCCACTTTTCAAGATCGTGACCAAGAAAGAGTAGAAGGGATTCTTTCCATGCTGGCGATCGCATTTGCTTGCAAAGGACATCAAACGCCTTAGCAAAAGGTGTATCCGCAGCCTCTTCCGTGCTTAAAACTAGACGTGGCGTCACAAAGCGCGTCCTCCCAGTCAGAACGAGTCCCAACTCCGTCTGCATCTGTTGCTCTTCTCTCACCGAGAGCTCATTAGGCTGAACTTGGCCTTCCACGGTCATGGTACCGATGAGCCAGTAGACACCGCCCTATTCGTTCACTGCAAAATTAACAATCGTTCATCGACGTTACCTTAGACCGTCTGTGCCCGCCTTCTAAAGGTTGAGCAGTCTTCTGATGCTCTTTTGATAGCGTATGTGGTGCACTTTTCTCGTTATATTAAACCGGACACCTTCGCGTGCATTGGATTCTCAATATATTACGAAAGCATCTAGTAGCACTACGAGTAGAGCTTGCTCGTCCTGAACTTGTCCATGAAGTCCACCATTGTCGTGCGCTTCTGCAGCGCCTATTCAACGTCTTGACTGGACTTGGTGTATATCCTTTGAGCCTTCGCATCTGCTCCCGCTACAAATGGTTTCTTGCTCACGGAAAAACTTCCATTTGGGGAACGACCGATCTGCGCACAAGTGCAGCAGGAGCCCCACGTTGCTTCACAAATACTGCAGTTGTTTCAGACAGGTCGCGATGCTCGTGGTTTAGCTACCTTTCTCCATATTCTCGTTCCACACTAAATCGATTACAGCAAGCCATATGACGATACTTGCTTATACGACATCGCGATCGTTACGACGCTCAAGATGCGGGTCTACGTGTCCGGGAGCGACTCCTCTTTTTCTTTCGCTTCGTTTCACGGCGTAACCTACATCTCTGCCGCAGACAAAGAATTTCTCGTATAGCAGTACGATCCGAGGATCTAGCTCATTGGCAGTGTCTAGAGGAAGCACAGGACTCTCGAAAAGCTTCTTGTCGAATTTACCCTCATTCTCCGCCAAAACAGCAAAACTGATGTACTGTATCCGCTGCTCATCACCTAGATGGCTAGCGTGCTCGTACGTATCTTCCACACACAGCTTCAAAACTCAGTCTTGGAGCGAGTACACTACGAACGTCTGGTTTCGAGCGCATCACCTTCTATCGATTTTCCCGAAATGAAATATGACGTCTTCAATAGTAATACACCCGTGATACTCCAGTTGTAATGATTAACTCGTTCCTTGATGCACAAGTAAAAAGCCAGCCAGCGTAGCTTGATGCGCACTCTCGCGTACGTCGCGGCTACAGGAAACAGCGAGAGTACCCTGACCTCCTTGTCTCTTCCATCCGCTTCTTGACCGTGCTCTGAAACTTGCAAAGCAATCGAGCGTAAACCACCATAACAATTGTTCTAAGCATGAATCATCCACGATCGCTCCACTCGGTACCATCTGGCGTCAAGACGTCTCGCATCTGTAGCGCTTCGTCATGTACGTTTTGCTGGGGCTGAAGCACGCACGCATGATTGCATTCATAATACTTCTCTTCTCACTATTGGATTCTCTAAACGTAATCTGGTACGTAGGCGTGAGCAAATGTTCGTCAGCGCTGGCGAACGTCTGCACACGAAGTTGGTGTTTGTGGTTAGAGCATCCAGCAAGATTAGAAACCTGTTCGAGTCCATGTCGTACTCTGCAACTGATACACCTTGATTGCTTCCCACAATTCGAAGCTCGGTGTGCAATACGATCGTCTGCGGAGTTATCGTCACACCCGAACAACAGCAGTCGAATAATATCTGGTCGGTGTAATCAGGAAGATGAAAGTCGCATCGAAGTGAATAACGAAGGTTATTCAAGATGCCATGCCTTCATCTGCACCTATTTCACTGCATGAATGCTGCGCTGGATCTCATCTTGGAGAAGAGGACATTTATTACTCTATGGTTTGCGCTCAGTCTGTATTTGAAGTTCCATGTTCGTCGGTTTCCGCAAATTCTGGTTCGGTTCTTCAATGGGTGAGCCGTCTGCTTTTGCCACAGCTGAACAATGTAATGTCTCTTGAGTATTCTGAAGGTCTCGCACTTGCCGAATACTCGTGGAT
>NQFO01005170.1:0-35095 GCA_003991265.1 Pseudoperonospora humuli | reverse complement strand
ATGACAACCGATAGTGACATGATGACGAAACAAACACCACCACAACGACGTGCTATTGTCTGGTTTCGACGTGATCTGCGGCTGCACGACAACTTGGCGCTGGACGGTGCGATTCGTGCGCAGCAGGAAGCAGGAGGACAGGAGATGGCGCTATTGCCCATTTACATCGTGCATCGCCCAAAGCGCCAACGCTGTGGAGCGCCGCGATTTCAGTTTCTGCTCGAGGCGGTGGCTGACTTGGCTCAGTCGCTTGCAGCCTTAGGGAGTCGCATGCTCGTGTTGCGCGGAGACGCAGAGGAAGTGCTGACTGCGGTCATGACGGCCTGGAACGTCACGGATCTCTTCTTTGAAGCTGGGGTCGTGCACTACGCTGTCGAACGGGACAACCGCGTGCGTGCCATTGCCAAGTCCCTAGGCGTCAACGTGCAGACCTTTCGCGGAGTGACGCTCTACGATCCGCACGAGATTATCGGCAAGAATGGCGGCCAGGCGCCTACGGACTATGAGCGACTACTGGAGATCACGGACAAGATGGCGCAGCCGACAGTACCCATTGCAGCGCCGCTCTCGCTCTCGCACGCAGCGGTGTTTAGTGCAAACGAATTGCTCGTTATGCTCCGACAATACGATTACAGCGCTGCCAACGCCATAGCTGGAGTCGATGCAGATGCGAAGAATGTCGACTCGAGGCTGTTTGCTGTCCCACACCTCACGGAACTCGGACTTGTTCCTCCAGACCCGCATACGCCATTCATTGGAGGCGAAAGCGAAGCGATGAGGAGACTGGACGCCTTTTGCGAAGACGAACGGCGCGTCGGACTCTTTGAAAAGCCGAAAACCTCTCCTGTCGCCTTGGACGCTCCATCCACGACGACCTTGAGTCCGTATCTAGCTTTTGGCTGTCTGAGTGCACGCGAGTTCTTCTACCGCATCATGTATATTCAACTGCATCTCCGGAATCGCCCCGGACCGACACAGGTGACATTGGAAGGTCAGCTAATGTGGCGCGAGTTTTTCTACTGCTTTGCGTGTAGTACGTCGAACTTTGACTCGCAGAAGCGGAACCCAGGCTGCAAACAGATTGAGTGGCGGCTGCTTGACGAAGACTATGTGACCCATCCGGAATTGGAGCAAAGAGGCCTCACTGGCCTGACAAACCCGGATGAAAAGCTCGCGATGTACCAATTGCAGTGCTGGAAAGACGGACGCACGGGTTTCCCTTGGATTGACGCTGTGATGCGGCAGATCAATCAAGAAGGCTGGACTCATCATGCTGGACGTCACGCTGTGGCGTGCTTTCTCACTCGTGGAGTGCTCTACATTTCGTGGTTGCGTGGTGCGACTTACTTTCAGGAGAAATACATCGACATGGACTGGCCGATCAACGTTGGAAATTGGCTCTGGGTGAGCGCAAGCAGCTTCTATTCAAACTACCGACGGGTGGCGTCTCCGTCCACGTTTCCACAGCGATGGGACAAGCAAGGTCAGTATATTCGCAAATACATTCCTGCGCTCCGTAACATGCCAGACAAGTTTGTGCACGAGCCATGGAAAGCTTCGCTGAGAGAACAGCGCAAAGCAGGCTGTCTTATTGGCAAAGACTATCCGTTTCCGATTGTGGACACTAAACATGCCATGGCGCGATGCTTAGCAGGTATGAGTCAGGCTTACTCCGATAGTGAGACGGAGTCAATCACATCATTAGGAACAAGCACATGTGCATCGACGGACGACTCTGAAGCGGGCGATTCCTCGTCCTGGAGCTCCGACGACATGTGCTATAGCTACCGAGGTCCTCCATCAACATCGCACTCGTGAGCAGCTTTTATTTCCACATATCTAGCAAATGGGCTAAGGACAAAGGACAAAGACAAAGACATCGCGGCGCTGTGCCTCTCGTTTGCTAGTGAAATAAATTTTCAAATGATTCTTGAGCAGTTTCGGTCTTGTGAATGCAGCGTCCGTTCCACTAACGCTGCATGGATCTTTATGAAGCCTGCGAGAATGGCAATGAAGAGCGTGTGGTCGAGTTGTTGGTGCTTGGACAAGACGCGCAGTCTCCCGCCTCACAACTTCCGCTGAAGACAATGAAATTGATCATTGTTGCAATTGTTAAGGTAGATAAAGATCGTATGAAATGACCAGAATGCATTCTCATTCAATATAATAATTGACTAGCTAATAAATCTCTGCATTATATACAATCAATTGGTTCATACGAAATGATAAAATTAGGATGAATTCGAAAAGCAGTCGCGAAGCACAAACTGCAGCAACTCGTCGCTCCCGAGTGTAGCCCGTAGATTGACGCAGTAAGCTTCAAAGTGGTGGAACGCAACAGCAACGTCGCCACTTCCACCTGCTACTTCAAAGTGAAGTGCGAAATCTTGGAAAACTCTAGCGGCAGTAGCACGACCAAGGACGACGTCTGGGTGCCGTGCAGCCTGAAAACTCGACGCCAGTGTGGTGGGAAACACGCGACCTTTTCCTCTCGACTGCAGCACTGCAAATATTCGTGTCGCGCTATCTAAACATGCGGGACTCAGTCGTTCAAGTAACGATCCAAGCACTAGTCGCAAAGGAAGACAGCTGCCACTTTTGTTGTTACATTCGTTGACGCGATAATGCTCGTGAGAGAAGCGTCCATTTGCCCTATCGCTTGCGTCCCCATTTGCTTGAGACGATCTGCTGAGATATTCAAACAATACGCGACCGTGAGACTCGATGAGCGAAAGACTTAGAGCAGCATTGAGTGCGTCACAGCAGCAAAGACTAGTGATCATTCCTGTACGAGGGTCGGCGGCTTGATTAAGACGAGCGCGAAGTTGCACGACATCTGCCAACGAGTGACTCTGGCGAATACGGTACCGAATCGCGTGAAGAATCATATCTCCAGTATATCTTGGCTCAGTATCTAGTCTTGGACAATCCGCATCGGTCATGGCGATTCCACTTGCAACCTCTTTCAATGATAACATCTTCCTCTCTCTAATCAACGGTGTCTGAGCTTCCGTGTTTATGCTTGCACTTGTCGTACCATTGCTCAAACTCTGTTGATTGTCTTGCCGTTGTTGCAATCGGATCGGATCGAAGTCCTTGGATTTGTTCGTGAGTTTGCTCGTTCCTCCATCAAGATGCCACACACTGCTCATCATCTCCTCAAAGGCTTTATCCGATACGATACCAGCACTCACATTGTGATAATTACTTCGCCATTGCTCCCACGACACCTTTCCATCTTGTGCACCTCCATCAATGTCAAAAGTCTCGAGAAATTCTCGACAAACGTCATCAGCTTTTCGTCGTCCGGCTTGTACATCGGGGTGTGCGGCTGCGTCAAACTCTTCCACAATGTCGCTGGGTTCTAGTAATGTCTTGTCGAATTCACGTACGTTCTTGGCTTTGGCTACTTTGGCAAAAGCTTCTCGAACGCACTCGAGGCGACGTCCACTTAGCGGGGGACGCACTATGCTGACTACTTCGTCCGGTGCGATGCGTCCGTCGGCGTCGCTATCGAGATACTGAAAGAGGAGACGAAGGTCGGCATCGGTTAAACCTCCAGGCAGGGTCAGCTCACAGTCGACAGCTGCACTGCGAAGGTCCTGCAAGTTCATGGCCTTGCTTCGAGTTGCTCGGAGGCGCCGATTGAAGGTGCAAAAGCACAGCATGCCCTGAGCTTGTAACACTTGCTTGAGTTTCGACACGATAGCTTGCACCCCTGCAGGGTGAAGGCGGAGCTCTTGTCGACTAGAAAAACTTGACCCAGTCGACATGCTTGTAGCAGCTTCATACTGCTGCATTGACGGAGATTGACCCAGACAAGCGGCAATTGAAGGACTCATATTGTTCCTTGCTCGTCGAAGTGTTATGCTTGGACTGGAAGCAGGACTGGATGAAGTCGGACTGCTCAAATACTGAGCCGAGTGGTCCATGATTTCACACACGCTCGAACGTCTACACTCTTGTCGCTGGCCTTCAACTGACATGTTACTTGATGTTGCTGCTCGGATGCCAGAGGTCGAGCCCAAGTGCCACGCACTGCGAAGCATTTGATCAAAGAGCTCATCTTCGTCGACAGCGGCGCTCACGTTTGCGTAGTAGCGTTCCCACACGTCAAAGTTCACACGTCGTCGACGTTGGTCCTCAGTCACAAGCCCAAACGTGTCGAGAAACTCAGCGTGTGCCTCACATTCGGACTTTCGGCCCGTTATGACTTCTGGCAGTCGTCTTGCACTAAACGCAGCAGCAATTGCTTTGGCATCTAATTCCCCACTGCCAGAGCGGTCAAGAGTGTCGAAAGCCATACGCACTATAAGCTGACGCCTGGCATTCATAGGCTCGCGAACACCCGTGAGGAATTCGTTAATGCTCAATATGCCGTCATGGTTGCTGTCAAAATAATCAAACAAGCTTTGTGCATCACGTCCGGTGACATGTACTCCACTGGTTTTGAGCGCTCGAACAAACTCGTGAAAGTCGACATTTGCATCGTTTAGTTCATCGACACAACCATCGTCCGACCGTCTGGCTGCACGAAGAAGCTGTTGTTGTAGGGCTATAAAGCCTCCAAGACCTCGCTCTTTCAGTCCGCAACGGAGGGAATGAATCGTGCGACGTAATTCTTTCGAGTGCACGCTAGCAGCACCTGGAGAGCAAGATTTTGCTAGACTTATGGCACTTGAAGGACTCAGCAGACTTGACCCGTGGTCGACCAAATCTGGCTGAAGAATAGCAAAGGTCTGTTGGCTCGCCATACCTGTGCCTGAGCTCCGTTTACCGCGCCACAAGATTTCACCACTACCTGATGTGAAATGACGCATTGAGCTCGCTGCAAAGCCACTTCCTTGTGAAGTCTCAGTTAGTATTGGAGGAGGCACACGGCCTTTGCTAGCTGCTTGTGCCAGACTTCTTGTGGGTGGAAGCTGCCACGTATTGCGCACGATGAGCTCGAACAAGTCGTCATCGGGAACCAGGAAACTGACGTTGTGGTAGTATGCTTCCCATTGTTGCAGTGAGATCTTCGTGTCACTGCTCTCGCTCATGTCAAAATTCTCTACAAATTCGCGAAAACATTGCTCTTCGCTTTTGCCTTGTGCAATCACGTCAGGATGGCGACTTGCGTCATATCGCTGCACAGCGTCACAGGCATCTAATAGAGCTGATCCTGTCGCTTGTGCTAAGGTCTGATAAGCACCTTGCACCAGACGCAGTCGTCGAGTGCTCATAATTCCACGCACCAGATCTAGAGCAGCTTCGACTGAAACACGCTCGGCCCCATCGTAATCTAAATGCCGAAAAAGCCCACGCAGATCAGCATCATTGAGTGCTGTGGAGGTTGCTACACTTGTAGCCTCGTATGAGTTTTGAAGAGCTCGAAGAAATTCACTAAGTGTCAAACTTGAATCGTCGTCGGCATCGGCTAAGCGTAGACAGCGACCAAGTTGCACAAGCGCGTGGAGTCCACGTGCACGAAGACTGCTTTGCAGCTTGCGCAGTACTGAAGCAGCACCAGGGTCAAGACTTGCAGCATATTGCGCTTTCCTCGAGCGAGTGTTTGACACTGGTGATGTGGGTGACGCGACTTCAGTCAGACAAGCAGCAAATTGCGAGCCCTTGAGGAACTCATGAGTGGAACTAGCGGCAGTCGCGCGTGGCGAAGTATTCAGATTCATTGGTGAAAGACTCGAACTATTGGCAAAGTGCTGGTCTTTTGAAGGCATTGTCGTCGAAATAGAAAGCACCACTTTGTTGCTTGTTCCTTGATTGTGCTGGAGCGACGACATCGGAGCTACCGGTGCTGGAGTAGGCAAGGACATTGAGTTCATGCGTGAGTTGAAATCAGCTGCTCCAGCAGCTTCTTGAAGGGAACACCGCACGTCAGCGTGCCATACACGCTTCATCAAGAGCTCAAAGTATTCGTCGCTAGGAGCTTGTGCTGCTACACACTGAAAGTATGTCAGCCATTGAGCCCAGCTTACAAACGCAGTGCCTGTTCGACGAGCTGCTGTCATGAACGCAGTCAGAAATTCACGAGAAACTTGCTCACTAGTTTGTTCCCCAAACATGACAGCAGGATGTCGTGCCGCATCATGTGCTGCTAGAATGTCCTGCAACGGGAGATATCCGACACCTTTGCGATCGAGTGCATCAAATGATGATTGCACAAACTCGAGTTTCCTTCCCGACAAAGACCCCTACGTATCAAGTCGTTCAAATGAGTCAAACAAACCAACAAAATGAAATTCGAGTATGTCAAACCACATACAAAGATGAGATTCTTGATGGCATCGGCTGTGACTCTGCCGTTCTCTTTTGCATTTTGTTCAAGTCCTTGAACCAGTGCACGGGCGTCCTAATCAACACAACAATGAGCAAAAAAACCAAAAAAAACGCAAATCTAGATTTGGGAACGTACCACGTCCGAAACGGGCACACGACAGTCATTCAGTAAGCGCTTCAATGTGCCGTTTGTTAGTCCGCCACTCTCGCTCTGAGCCTTTTCCAACGCAAGACTCATGTTCACCCACACTCTGTCTCAACAATCGTCCGTCAGCCATTTTGTAAAATGGCTACCGTCTCAAGTGCTAAACGTACATGAGGCCTTGAGCTCGCAGTGCAGTACGAATAATGGTCAAAAGTGCACGCAAATCAACTTGCTCTGCACATTGCTGCTGTCGTTCCTTCCACTGGATCAATGACGAAATTGCTCTCTCGCTGTCGCCCACGCCCCCAAAGGTTTGTGTTGAAAGCGCCATCACTCGCCCAGCTGATAGTAGAAGAATTTAAGACTCCAACAGCTACTAACAGAGCAGCTGGAAGTCGAAATGCATGAAATTCAAACAGCTACTAAAATAAGCTTCATTTAGAACGCGCATGCATCTTCTCTTCTAAATCCGTCTAACGCTACAATGTTGCCGAGTTGCTGGTTATTTCGGTAGCGTGAAGAAATGCGTAATTGTGCAAACCTTCTCCTTCAATCTCTCGTTGTTTGTATGCTTTTTTTCTCTCAATTCGCGTTGTCGTCCGAAGACTTCAGCAGTGTGTGCACGACAGAGTGGCGATTGTTATTCTTGAGTACGCGATCATGGGCAAGATGAGGCGACGAAGCGTGCGCGGTGTCAAGCGCCCTAGCGCCGTGGCCCAATAAGCTGTTAAAGAGCACGAATGCAAGCGCGAAGAGTCCTTGCATGATTGTTCTTGCGATGATAAAGTGTTTCTTGCTAATTGCTGATTGATCTCGAACTGTTCGAAATCGAACGATTTTTGACGCAATGTGCTCATTGGCTAGTTGGGTACATGTCCAAGCCATATCAGAGATGAAATTATCTGCAACTCCAATGATCAGTTCTAGTAAAGTCGTGGTAAAGTTTTGTGTGCTTGAAAAGGTGCAGCACTCGATCAACTGCTGCGGTTAAACATTGTCAATGGTTCTAGAAACTTCCAAATACGCCAAGTGAATGAAGGCGTAAATGGCCAAGAAAGTGTAGAGCCCCATTAGTGACTCAATGGGTTCGAGGACACGACAACATAGCCAACATTCTCTCGCTTTCCCTCTCTTTCTGTGATGGAGGGAAACAACTTGAGAGATGCCACTCTTGGCATTGCAACTATGTTGAAGTTGAAGCGGTCGATCGGAACGGAATACCTTCGATACTTGCTGCATCATATGAAAAGCTGCTGAACATATTTCACCTACGCCTTTTGACTGCGTTCGCTTTGCAGTCTCCGGACTTCGCATTGCACCCAACGCAATTAGTCGCAGCAACGCACTCTGTAGCATTCTTTCTCTACGGCGTGCACCTGAGGATCTAGCGCCACACCCTTGCATGCTCTGCAACGCCTGTTCCAATCCCTTGACCGGAAACTTTGATGCCATCGCATCTACTCCAGTCTTCGTACACCACGCAAGTCATACGCTTTCGAAAGAGCTTCCACTTGGAGAATCATCGATCCGCACAAAACTGTCTCCTTTGTTGCACTGCAGACACTAAGATACGTCGTGTATCTCAGGTTCTCGAACGACTGGCTACGGTTCCTTCACGCCCTCGTTTCACGCCCTATATCAATCGACCTTATGCCGGTACTCGCACGAGGTCACTTGTACGATACCACGATCGCTGTGACGCCAAGAAAGATTGGACGCGCGTACCCAATGGGTATCATCCCTGAACGCAAAAGGATATCCTTTGATAGAAATGTCTGTAGCCATAACTGAGCGATTCTTCTTCTTTTATTCCTTCCATCGCCAGCGCGCGGCATTTGGCTTCGTCATCAAGAATTATGGGTTACGTACGGGTGGAGTTTAAACCAATCGTCTATCAGCAATTTTGTCTCGAGTTAGCAAAAATGACGCTGACGCCTCCCCAGGACGCCAATAACGCCGCAGACGACGCCGATCTCGTAAACTTCGCATCGTCTTTGCTGGATGTCACTGAAACGGACTCAGATTTGCCCGAAACAACATTTGACGCCGCGACACTCGACGCAGTGCAGGCAGCAATCAACGCGCCGCTAGAACTCGACTCCGAGGCCATTTTGTCAAGTGTTTTATCTCTCGATCTACCGCCAGAGCTGTGTATAACCCGAGGAGAAGACACAGAAGACTCACTTCCGATCGAATTTGACGCAGAAACAAGCTCAGGAGAATGTATCATAGATGCAGTGCGAGTCCTCGTGTGGTTCCGACGTGATCTTCGTCTTCATGACAACCTGGCGCTTACTGAAGCGCTACAATTCATCAAGCAGCACGAAGAAAAGGCGACTCAGCGCTTAGGCCGCAAGGTGGTTTTCATTCCGCTCTACATCGTGCACCGTCCCAAGATCATGCTGTGTGGAGTTAACCGTTTCCAGTTCATGCTGGAGAGCGTGTCCGACTTGGCCGATGCATTGGCAGCTCGTGGATCGCGTCTCGTAGTAGCTCGAGGAGATGGCGTGCAGGTTCTACGACGGCTACTGCCAGCGTGGCGTATTACTCACTTGTTT
Organism: Pseudoperonospora humuli; assembly: GCA_003991265.1. Classification (NCBI taxonomy): domain Eukaryota; phylum Oomycota; class Peronosporomycetes; order Peronosporales; family Peronosporaceae; genus Pseudoperonospora; species Pseudoperonospora humuli. The sequence continues at coordinate 26,113 of NQFO01005170.1, read as the reverse complement.
TTTGACGCAGCTAGCGAACCTTTTGGTATTGCCCGAGACGATCGTGTCGTAGCTTTAGCGACAAGACTTGGCGTGCAAACCCATGTAACCCATGGGTACACACTCTACGACTTGGATGCAGTCATTGCCGAGAATGGAGGAGAACCTCATAAGACGTATACGGCGTTTCTCCGGGCGTTGGCTATGCAGCCGAAGCCTCCAAAGCCTCTACCGACACCGGAGCAAATTCCTTCTCCTGTGTTCTTGCCAAGTGAGTTGTATCAGCAAGTGGTCGACTACTGGAAGAATCGTGTCAAGCCTGATAGAGTCGTGCCGCAATCGGGCGTGGAAGAGGACGAGATTGAAGACGAGGATGATGACCCTGAAGAAAAAGCGAGGCAACTTGAAGAAATTGCGGGCTCCGAGCAGCAGTTCACGCTCCCGGAAGTGACGGACTTTGGTTACGATGCACCTGAGCGACACTCCTTCATCTACGGCGGTGAGCAAATTGCCCTGAGCATTCTACGTGATTACTGTCGCAATGAAGGCCGCGTAGTTAAGTTTGAGAAGCCCAAAACGTCTCCGGCACAGATCACACCGTCTGCGTCGACAACGTCGTTGAGTCCTTTCTTGTATTTTGGCTGTATAAGTCCACGTAAGTTCTTGCACCACGTTCGCGGCATTCAAGAGCACCACGCCAAGGCGCTTTCCGCTACACCCGTGAGTTTAGATGGACAGCTCCTATGGCGCGAGTTCTTCCATTGCCACGGCCGTGCCAATCCGTATTTTGACAGGATGGAGGAGAGCCCTACTTGCCTTCAAATTGATTGGAGATGGCACACGATTCCAGAAAAGGAAGAGGACATGACTGACGACGATAAACTCGCTCGCTCGCAGTTTGATGCGTGGAGAAATGGCCAGACTGGTTTTCCATGGATTGACGCCATTATGATCCAGCTAAAGGAGGAAGGTTGGATGCATCATTTAGCGCGTCATTCGGTGGCATGTTTCCTTACGCGTGGCGATCTATACATTTCGTGGGTGCGTGGGCTTGAAGTTTTCCAAGAACGTCTGATCGACCACGACTGGAGTATTAACGCTGGCAACTGGCTTTGGCTTAGTAGCAGCTATTTCTTCACCGCCTACTTTCGCGTATATTCTCCGTCAACGTTTGGCAAGAAGTGGGATCCAGACGGCCTGTTCATCCGCAAGTATGTGCCAGCACTGAGCAAGATGCCAGTCAAGTATATTTACGAGCCATGGAAAGCTCCGATGACTGTCCAACACGCGGCTGGTTGCCTTATCGGAAAAGATTATCCGTTTCCAATTGTGGATCACAAAATTGCTATGCGTCGGTGCATGGTGGGCATGAAAAAGTCATACGCCATTGGTGAGTACGGAAAGCCACCGGTTTCTCAGCCCCCTGCGAGTCCTACTAACAAACGCGCACGTGAAAACTCGTTGAGCTCATCAGAGACGTCCGAAGATTCAACGCATACCTAACTTCTATTGAATCATCATGTTATGATGCTCGGTATCCAGAATTGACCTGCGTGAATACTTTCACGTGTCCACGATTGTTTCTACGTACGTGCGTTTTGTGTTTCTACCTACACCCTTTTTTGAAAGCCTGAATGCGTCCCTGACCGTGTGCCTCGCTCTTGAGCAGCTCCAGCATGCCGATGGCCGCGTTCACGTCGCACGCACAAGATTCCGCGACGTACTCCGTAACACTCTTTCTCTACGGTCTGCACCGGGAAGATCCATCGCCACATCCCTCCCTGCGCTTTATCATCTACGGCTGGTGGCACTGCAAGCAGAGCTTGCTCCGCTGAACTCGTCCATGGAGACTACCGTCAGTCGCTCTGTTTTCCACCCTTTCACCGGACTTGTGCATGTCCTTGGAGCGTGCTCCAACCTTTGTACGACACGCACGTCTTCTTCTTCGCTGTCTCGGATCCATGCGCTTTGTCGTCGCATCGAGACGCCACCACGCGCTTCTGAAAGTGCTTGTACGTGATTGGCCTGCGCGGAACTGCAGTACCGCGCTGTCTACGCGTTGAACTTACTCGCTGATCCATTGCCGTTTGCTGAGCTCGAAGTGTCGACATAAGCGCCTCCACTTCTTGCATATCTCCATCGCTGCGACGATGGATGCAGCCCCATGGCCTCCTCCGCTGAGGCAAGTCGAGTGGAGGTGATCCGATGCCGTGGAACTCCAACTGTTATTTCCGAAAATGTTTCGCCACTGGGCTCATCCAGAAGGACAGCGGACAGATCAATTGGGTAGGACGTGGGCCCTGGGGGAGCGCTGTCGAGGGTCTTAGCGAGTGTTAGAGTCACGGCGACACGAATTGTGTGACCTCCAACGGGGGCATGTGCGATGCGAACGCGGGGCCAAGAGCTGACGTGAGCCGGAAGAATCGCGGTCGATTGCAAACGCCGCACGACAAACTTGCCAGCAAACTCCTTGGGGAACTGCCAGCGACAAATGGGACACGTGCTCTGCAATTGCAGCCAGGAGAGAATACACTGACGATGGAAGACATGGCCGCAGGAGAGCACCACGCCACCATTCTCAGGAACGACTTTGTCTTGCAAGCAAATAGCACAGTCGACGGACAAGCAGCTCGTTCGTGATTCCTGCCATTGTCTATCCAGCATTTGCAGCACGGTAGAGTCTACGGGCGATACCTTTGCCAGACGTGGTCCAATATGCTGAGCCATGAAGGCCACCCATGTGCGCGAGCGAAGCAATCGAAGCACGTCGCCAAGGTTCGTGTTTAGTGGAGTGCAGTAATGCACTTCGACTCGCACCGTCACCTCCATTCACTATGCTCTATATGGTCCAGGGAGCAAGGGAGTGAAAAGCAAAAATGGGCAAGAGTCATTCAGTGCTTGTCGTTAAGTGCTTTTGATGGCGATTGTACTCTGTAGAAGCAGTAACGAGCTGCGCTATACGGCAACGAGCTATTTAATGAGTAATGGACGTAATGGCGTTTGTTGCGCAAGGCACTCACAGCCTCTTGACATTGCTAGCTTGGTGAGCGACGTCTTATCCCTACCCGCGATCAGATCCAATGCTTGGTATCCACGACTGTGTTCCGACCTACACCCTATGAGCCTTACCGCATACTTCACTCGCGTGACATGTTGATGGGTCGCGCTTCAAGTACTTGACACGGTACACACACCCACGTGGTCGCACCAACGCACTCGGTCGCAGTCTTTCTTTACGGTCTAAACCTGACGATCTAGCGCCACATCCTCGTACATTCGCCTCTTTAACAGCATTGGGTTTGTATACTGTCGAACGGACGAAAGCGTCTGGTGGTAGAGCTTACTTGACTACAGTTTCGATCCTTTAATGCGTGTTTGTTACTGCCATCTCGTCTGCTCCCGTCTCCGTATATCACGCACGTCTCCGTTGTTTTGTTGTCGACGCAGAACTGCGAGCCTCACGTTGTTATCAAACTTCTGCAGCCACTTTAAGTACGTCGTGTAGCTCGTGGTCGTAAACAAAGGCACATTTTCTGCTGCTCTATGTGTCGTTTCTTGAGCTCTTCACGAATCGATTAAAGTCAGCCAATCATGCACCCACGAGAAGTCATTAACACGATATTGCGGTCGTTACTACGACGCGGGCGACCCTTTTTCTTCTTTTTCTTGCTTCCTTACACGGCGCGCTCAGCGGCGCAGTCGACCTCTCTCTCTACCTCTCAGCTGCTGTGTACATACCTTCGCTTCAAATGACTTTGCAAGCCAGTCTGCGCAGATGTGTTGACCTTGGTTTGTGCACTCGCGTTCGTCGCGGGTACAGGAAACAGCGAGAGCGCCCAGACTTCAGCGTCTCTTCCGTCCTCGTTTAGAACGTCTACACCATGTCCCACAACTCGAGATTCTTCTGCGCGATACGATGCGTCCGAGGAGCAGAAGGTCTGATCAGTCGTGTTTGAATGCATGGAATGTTGAGTCCCCATCTAGAAGTATTGCGACGTATCACTTGATCCCATCTTGGAGAAGAGGGTAAGGCAGAACACATGACGCTAGTACAGCCCTTGCCCCTCCTGACAGCGTGCTCTATGATCGCATTAGGAGACTTCTCTCTCTCTGTGTGCCTTGCACTCAGTCCATGTCTGGAGCTCCATCCTCCTCATCAGCTTAGCAACATTTGGCTCAGTTTCTAAACACACGCTTTTGAACAGCAAAGGGATGTCGTTGGTGGTCTTGAGACCTCCCATCTGTCCAGATGCTCGGTCCATCATCTACTTTACGCCTTTTGACGAAAAATAAAGCAGGTGCTTACACTTACTGCAACAGTCTTCTTTGGGCTCACACTGCCTCGTCTATATGGCAGGCCTTGCACTTGTAGTACTTGCCCGCTCGTTGAAGTTGATGTTCGACGCGCACGATAGACACTTTGACATGAGATTTGCGCAATGAAGATTTGACTTTGCTTCGAAGTGGCTTTGTGAACCCATCGATCGTGATCTGGGATGCAAGTTCTTCCATTGCTGCCAATCTACGAAAGTAGCATCTTGTGAGTGCAACCTGCAACAAACAAGGTATCGGGACAGGGCAAAGTGTTCCAAGAAACAAACAAAACGCGTCTCGAAGGTCAACTCTTGACAATATAAATTGATGGCGTTAAATGATCGTTGCGGTCACCAAAAGCTCACTGCATCCCGATCTCGTCCACGTCTTCGTCTTCAATTTGCTCAGCGATGATGCGAGCCACGTATCCGTCGCCCATAATGTTGCACACTGTCACGAGTCGGCCGAGAAACCAACTGATGGCCACGAGATAGCTGTAGCTTTTAGGTACTTGTTCGCCAGGGTAAATTGTCGTCCAGATTGAGTAAATCATGACCACGCTTGAATTGGGTGTGGGTGCCGTGCCCATGGATCCCAACACGGACAAGAGCAAGATTAGCAATACCTGCACCCAACCCAGCGGCACAACATTCTCTGCTGTAGCGACCAGGAAAACAAAGGCACAGGGAAAGTAAATGGCGGAGCCATTCTTGTTCAGAATACAGCCGATGGTAACCACAAACTGCAGTAGGCTGGGTGGAACCTCGCGAGTAGATTCTACGCATTTGAGTGTTATGGGAAGAGTCAATAGCGATGAAGACGAACCTAGTGCAAACGTTGCTGCAGGAAGCATGGCACGCATGAATGGGAACGGATTTTTGCGGAGAGTCAACCAAAGGATGACGGGAAAGAACACGAGTTCAAAGATCATCATGGAGAGAATAGTGCACAGTATGAGAATGCCAACATGTGATGCTGCTTCACTCAGCAGTTCTTGTCCCGAGAGCGAGCTGGCCACAAGTGACATCACTGCAAGTGGACTCCAGTCAATTGCCTTGCTAATCACACGGAAGAAAACCTTGTTCATCTGCTTGAGTATGTCAAGTAATGGACTAAATCCATATGAGCTTGTCTTTACTACAGCAGCACCAAAGACAATGGCAAACGTGACCACACTCAGTATCATACTTTGTTCAAAGCTCGCGAAGATGTTTGATGGAATGAGCTGGTTTAGGATCTCCGTGACCTGCCCAGTCACTGTAGTAGCAGCGGCTGCTGTGGTATCCGTCAAAAGCACTCGAGTCGGGTCATAAAATTTAAAATGCGTCGTGCTGTTCATGAAAGGAGCCGAGCACGAGATTGCACCAGTGGACGTGGACGTTAAGAAGTTGCCGTTCTCACACTTGATACTAAAGGAAGCTGAGGTTATCTTGGCAACTGTACCTCGACTATGTGGGTGGAGGCTGCGCAAACTCATGGAAACTCCGAGGGACAACGCTGATCCTAGAAACGACAGGCCCGTGAATACCAATGCCGTGCGAGCACCAATGACCGCCACTTTTCGAAGCAAGACGATGTTGGCCATGGTTGTAGACAGACTGGTAAACACCATTGGAACTACGAAGCATTGGAGCACCTGCAGAAAAACTTTTCCGGGAAGGTTGACGAGGTTATTGACATCATTCGAGACATCGAGAGTTGAAAGCAGTACACCCAGAACGAGACCAGCTACAGCGCCCACCATGATCTGGATTGACGGTTCCCGCAAGAACGAGCATCGGTGGAAACGGTCCAAGAAAATGATTTCAGGTTGCCGAGTGCTGGCGGGGAACGAATATTGGTTTCGTGAACTACTGATTCCCGACTTGGAGTATCGCGATATACCAGCGCGTTCAAACATACCGGTGATGGGGTTGTAGACTTCTTCGCCCTCACTTTCAGTGGGCGAGACCGGATTAGAGACTGGACGGCGGCCATTTGATACATCATACAAAACAACGCGAGAGCGATTGGCCATGTCAAGTCAACTTGAGAGATAGGATAATGCAAGGCGTGAGAGTTTCCAGAGTTATTATAGGAAGCAGTGAAAATATCGCCTAGAATATCTGCGTGGATACTTTCTTTTATCCACGATTTCTAACGTGCGCGTGGTATTATATGAGCATCTTCAAGCTTTTAATGTCAAACAGGGTGGTTCTGATACCATGGAATCTTGGACCGTTTTTTCCAGGACTATTTTCTAATCGACACGCTTGATCTGATCCCGACAATCTCATTTTGACACCGCAAAGTCTCGAGAGATACATCCCTTAACCCTTGAACTGCACCCAAAGTCGAGCACAAAAAAGACATCAGAGACGAGATGCCCAATTACCATCACTCGACGACTCCTATAATCTCAGACAAGGGTGGGAGTCAACAACTTTTGTAGCGCTGTCATCTCGACTCTTCGGTCATGTAGACACAGAACTGAACGTAGACTAAGAAGAAAGTTCGTACAGTGCCCAAGCGATTGAGACAAGCCTTCGTCTCATTCATATACTTTGACTTCCTGTTTGTCACACTCACATGTGGTACTTTTATGTATCGCGCACGAATGCTGTCCGTCGATCCTGGTCAGCGCTTCCCTTACACATTCCCGACAATCACTCTGAAAAAAATTTGGTCATTGCGCATCAACCGAAGAAAATGCGCTCAAAAAACAAGAGACATGCATTCTTTGATGCACTTATCCCTAGACGGTATGCGGCAAGATCGGCTCTCGCATATCGAGCGCATCCCACGGTGATCATTACTCACGGGCCAGGCGTTGGACGAACACGGTCCATTGTCACAGTTCTTATCAGGGCCAACTTGGTTACCAGCGTCGCGCTGATCAAGTAACGCGAGCGAACGTGTGCAGATGCCCCGAAAGATCTGATCGACATGGCTGCATGACAAGCTCTTTTTGAAGTTTGCTACTTGGCGAGCGCCATTTCACCGATCTCCAATCTACGAAGGGGCATGCAGTGCATTTATCTGAGACCACTGCATCGATTGTGCTACTGCTGTCGTTGGGCATGCACCAACAAGGCTTTGGGAAAAGCTCCGCCACAAGTACCGTACAGTCTGCAACGACTGTGTTTGTACGCCACAATGCACAGCAGCTCTCATCTGTACAAACGCAAGCTGTTTGCTGCAAACTTTACGCCCTAATCGTTGACACTAAGTAAGCGGTTGTTTATCACTGACAGTCGTCAGCCGTCTGCTGCAGACTCAGATGAACGAAAGAAAGAAAGAAAGTTGAAGTGGTGATTGTCTTGTTTTCGAGTCGTCCGTCGCAATCGCAGCAGCGTGGCGCCCTGGGCGGCTCGGCAGACTGCTGCCAGTGACAGTGTGAAGACGGGGATGAGAGGCAAGTGTACATGCGCTCGCTCGGCGCCTGCTCCTGGTTGATATCTTCGAAACTGCTCGTGGGCGGCCATAGCCCGGACGGCAGGAAAAAGGTGCGGAGACATTCTCGCGTCTGCCTGTCATGGCTCGCTACTCCCTTGGTCACTTCTACTTTATCAGAGCAAAAGAGACATTGCCGTCTCGAGCAGTGAGCAAGAGCCAACTCGCACCACCATAACCTATAGAAACACCGCAACCACTACGAGCGAACCACAGCCAGACGCTCTCCCCATGGACATCACGGTGCGCGTCGAAGTACAATACCATGCGCCAGCCAATGCCACGACACGTGACGTGCTCGAAATGTTTCGGTCCACGACATGGGTGCGCTTCATGATGCGCTACGTGTCACCGCGACTCAAGAGCTCGTCACCCGCAGACCAGGCCATCCTGGACGAACTGGAGAGTCAGGAGGCTGCCGAAGTGCTCGAGGGCGAGGAGTGCGTCATCTGCATGAGCGAGAACCCGTGCGACGGCCATGTGGCGCTACCTTGCGGTCACTCATTCCACTATCCGTGCATCTCGTCCTGGCTGCAGAACCAGAGCACATGCCCTGTGTGCCGCTATCAGTTCTCGAAGGCCTTCACAGGCAAATACGCCGTGCAAAAGCTCAAGTCATCGATGGTGCTTGCTGAGGAGCAGACCAAGATGCCGCGCGCGGAGTTACTGGCGCTCAACATCGGCAAGCAGATCGTGCGTGCTATCGTAAGCGTCACACTCGTCAAGGTCGCGACCGAGGGAGATAGTGAAGAATTCCCATGCGAACTTAGTGCCTGGATGCTAGATCCCTCGACAGGAGAGACCTTTTCCGAGCTGGACTGTATATGACGATTGCGTAGCATGAGCAGCATTCCAAACCCCTTAAGTGAAGGAGGGGTAGTAAGGTATTTATCAAAGGAAGGACGAGATTTAAACCAAATGAAAGACACAATTGTAAAGCATTCACACCAGTGTTGAAGTTGCCTTCAAGTTATCATCTCGAGATATCTTGCCACAGCACCACCGATATAAAACACCGCACCGAGAATGATGAACGAGCACCACGTCGAGATCAGTTTTTTGTTGCGGCTGACTTGGGTGGATACTTTCTCGTATCACGATTGGTCTTTAGGAGGAGGACCTTTCTCATAAGCTACTACCACCATGTTGATGGCCACATGCACCGGTACTTTGCGTTACCATTTTCGTGGTCACAGCAGTGCACTCGGCAGCATTCTATGCTGCTTACAAATGACTTGGAACTTGATCCATTTTGCAACTGTGATGGTCTTGTTAAGATGCCACATGAAAGTCAGCACAGACAAGAAGCAATCACGACATCTAAGTAAGCTGTAGGCATACCCATGAGTCAGCCCCACAACAGGGTCGTTCAGCATCTTCAGTTCTTTTTCTCGTTCATAATTGCATTGGGGATTCGTGACCCCATCGATCAGTGTCATGGATCAGCAGTCTTGCCAAATACGCACTGCAATATCGAGCTTCATTGCTCTCCTTAAGCTTTTCGGCTTGGAGAGCAGCTACTATGTATTGGGCTCTTCCATTTCGAAATGGTATCAAAGAGACAAGTTGCTTAAATTAGTCATACTTAAGCTAGATTCTACTACTAGCTGTGCAATGTATACTTGGCTGCAAAATACTATCAACTGAGCTCACAAGTAGCATATTAGATACTAAATGGACTATTTTACGCTGGTATCAGATTACTGAATAGCTATCCGAAGCCTAAGGTTCAGGCTCGCTACTCATGATTATCATACGGAACAGTGGACAATGTCACTCCATACCTTAGCACTTTTACTGTGATTGGTGGATTGCTCGTCATCCACTCTTTCGTTTGCAAGATAAGCGACGATGGTGATGGAGATCCTAACACAGACTCAGCGCAAGCTGCAGAGATAGAAGCATCATCTTGGAGGACGCTTTCAATTAGTGCCAGGACTACTCCACCATCACGAGTCATCTGAACACGATCTGCCGTGACCCGCTTCTTCAACAAGCGATCCAACACAGCGCTCATACACTGAAACCGATACAGATGAAGGCCTGGTATTTGATTATTATCCACACGCTTCGATGTCTGGAGAACAGTCTCTCTCTTCCCGACTACACCAGCCAGACCTTCTTTGACCACTGTTGGCGTCAACTCCTCAGACGCGTCTCATCGCAGAAGAGAGTCCCGTTTTGTGGGAAAGCATCCGTGTGTATCAGTCACAGTGAGCATGTCACGGACTTGTTTAAGTCTTCGACCTCACCTGATACTCTCAACTCAAAAGCGAACTTCGCGAGCAGATAGTGGCGTGATGATTCGTGAGCACTTCGAGAAACGCCTATGACTCTACGTATGGATCACGTTTGGAGGGCTTGGTAGCGATCTCACCAAATAGCAAAAGAATGAGAAAGGGGCGTGATCATGCGTGCGTGCAAGAGTGCCGACAACATGGATGTGACGGAAGCCTTGCCGATGCGAGACATTCTTACGCCATATGGCACTGACTGGAGTGCACAGTGAATTTCGTGGCCAGACCGCATTCAAGAAACTGGTCTGGCATTCTACGTTCGACTCCTGTGAAAGTTCCAGTGCGCGGTCGAGAAGAGAATGGCGGAGGTGCCGAACCAGAAAGGAGTCCGCACGTTCTCGCTGTTTCCGTGTCCTCGACGTACACGAGAGCGCACATCAACCTCAATGCGACTACTCTGCGTAGTTTCTACGCGTGCGTCAAGAAGCAAGTCAAGGGCTACGACTGGAATCTTGTTAGCGTCTTGCCGTCGGTGTAGTTGACCCAGGACAATTGGTGGGCAACAATGCGCCATCTCTCAGTTTGAGACCATGCAGTGCTTAACTGGAGGAAAACTATCAGTACGCTAGTCGCCTTTTTGCCAACCAAGCAACGGTACGGCGTGTCAGTGTTGCTGTGTTGTACACAAGACGGAGGGCGAGATTGAACAGTCGCCATCAGCCTGGGTTACCGGCGTTGTGTGCTGCTGTAAGAGAGACTCTTCATCCACACCAAGGTCGGTGCTATGAAAGAAGGCCGAAGGGAAGGTAGAGGAAAAAGAAGAAGATGAGGAAGAAGAAGAGAGACAGACCGGTCTGGATTCGGCAATCTCGGTAACCTAAGCGTCGTAACGAGTGCGATATCGTGTAAGCGACTTTGAAGGAGTACCGTCACATCGCAAGCTTCAAGCAATTTACTGCTTGGAACGAGGGTCTGAAGAAACGGCACCCTGAGGACGAGAAGACACTTGCAGAGATGCCATCGCTCGTGACCGAGAGCTACATGAAGTACCTGGAGCGACTGCAGTACTTCTAAAGTAACGCGACATTTCCGCTGAACTTCAACACGGAGCGGCCGTTTGTGATGTGAATTTCTTTTGGCAGCGTATGGCTCGTATGGGGACCATGCACTCGCAAAGCGCATTGTTCGACGGTGAGCGTTAAGACGTGCGTGGCGTACAGGGATCGGATCAGACGCGATTACACCAAAAGACACGCGCCCAGTTTGATGTAAGGGTTGGCAGAAGCGTTGCGGAAGCGCGCGACGGTAATGTTCATGGACGAGTTCATGACGAGCAAACTCTTCTTGCAGTGCCACCAGGTGCTTTCAACACGAAGCAGCAGAAGCGGAGAGAGCTCAAAGACTTTGTGCTAAGCTGAAGTTTAGCTTGAAGAAAAGCAATGCTTCGGAGTGCTGCGCTACGATCATGCAGAGTGCACCGCCAAGTACTTGAACGCCGCCATCAACATGGTTAATCTGCTCAAGTGCGAAGTGACACTTCAAGCGGTAGATAGAGAAATCGTAGAGATAGTAAAGTATTCATTCAGGTTATTTTGGATAAAATAGAAGATGACCTTTTCACTGCTCCTTCTGATAAGTAGCGCTAACCAACCGTTGGCCACTGCAACACCAACATTCTGCATTCCACCAACGAGTTGATCTTAGCGTGTACGCGACTCAATGGCGGTGGCATCAGCAATGGCAGCAACGAGTTTTCCTCGTGGCAAGAAGCCCAAGGTCTCGATCCAGAAGACGTCTACGTCTTCATTTGTCCCAGGTGAGGCGCTATTCGGCAAGCGCGGAGTGGCCACGACGTCGGCTGAGGAGCCAACAAAGAAGAAAGCTAAGAAGGCGGCAACGCCCAAGACCAGCAACAAAGATGAACCCATGGCCACTAAGGCTTCCCTGCTAAGCTTCAAGCTGCTGCGCAAGGGTATGTTGCTGCTGGGTTGCGTGCGTCAGGTCACAGACGGCCAAGACCTGATGATCAGTTTACCTAACAAGCTCAACGGCACAGTGAGTCTATCTGAGTGCTCAGACGAGTTCCACGAGCTTTACAAGCAGCAAAAGACACAGCAAAAGGAAGAGGAGCAACCGCCGCAACTCAGCGCGGTCTTCTACGTCGGTCAGTTCGTGCCGTGCGTGGTGCTAACCACGTCCAAGACCGACAAGCGGAAACAGATCCAGCTATCGTTGCGCACGTCGCTAATCCATGCAGAGCTGAGCCCCAGCTGTCTGACCAAGGGCGCTTCGCTGCACGCCACGGTGTCGTCCGTGGAGGACCACGGTGCGATCGTCAACGTGGGCATCCGCGGTGTGCACGCTTTTGTGCCCCGTAAGGAGCTCATCAAGCCTGTGCTCACGGGTCAGCACCTGCTCGTCAGTGTGCTATCGATGAACGCACACACGAACACAGCCACCGTGACGATCGACCGTAGTAATGTTGTGAAGGCAGTCACGCGCGGCGACTCGTTCACCCTGAAGCAGCTCGTGCCAGGCATGCTGCTCAACGTCCGCGTCGATGATGTCCTGGAGAATGGTCTGAGCGTCACGTTTCTTACTTTTTTCACCGCAACTGTCGAGCAAAACCACATGAGTTTGCCCTGTGAACGCGGTTGGCAAGAGTCCTATCGCAAGGGCATGAAGGCTCGTGCACGTATCATGACCATCGACTACGTGACGAAGCAGATTACGTTATCTATGGCCCCGCACGTGGTGCACTTGCAAGTGCCGCAGTCGCTCTTCTCGGTGGGTGACGTCGTGGAAGAGGCCACTATTGAGCGAATTGATGCCGGTGTTGGGATGTTGCTGTCATTAAGCAACAAGGACGAAGATGTGGAGATGGAGGAAGCCAGCGAGAAGAAGGGAACGATGACAAACGCTAAGTGGAAAGCGTTTGCGCCTGGATATGTGCACATTTCTAACGTGTCGGACAAGCGCATCGACAAGCTCGAGAAGGAGTTTACTGTTGGCTCAAGCATCAAGTGCCGTGTGTTGGGCTTTTCGCCTTTTGATGCTGTTGTCAGCGTAAGCTGCAAGGAAAGTTCGATATCGCAGACTGTGCTGCGTCACAAGGACCTGAAGCCGGGCACCAAAGTCAGTGGTAAGATTCTCTCTGTTGAGTCATGGGGTATTTTGATGGAGATTAGCGAAGGTGTGCGCGGTCTGGTGACTCCCCAGCATATGCCGGCCTTTTTGCTGAGCAAGAAAGTCAACAACAATGGCAAATACAAGGTCGGCAAGACCGTAAGCGCTCGTGTGCTACATGTGGATCTGGAGGCCAAAAAGACGTTTTTGACCATGAAGTCGGGACTGCTGGCTTCGGAACTCCCTGTCCTCAGCTCGTTCAAGGAAGCGATGATCGACTCCATTGCTCACGGTTTCATCACGAAGATTGCCGAGTACGGCGTCATTGTCACCTTTTACAACAACGTGTACGGTCTAGTGCCGATGGCTGTTCTTCAGCAGGCCGGTATCAACAATCTTGAGGAAGCTTACGTTCTCGGTCAAGTGGTAAAAGCGCGTGTGACACGTTGTGACGCTGACAAGAAGCGATTGATGCTGTCGTTTGATACGACATCAAAGAGCTCGAGCAAGAAACCGAGTGCTGCCCCGGAAAGCGCTACGAACGTGGTGGGAACTACGATTACGAATGTCAAGATCACGGACGTAGAATCGACGTGCTTTTGCGTGCAGACTAAAGAGGGAGTGAAAGGTGTGCTCCCGTTTGTGCACTTGACGGACTTTCCGCGGAACACTTCACTGGTGGACGAGATTGTGAACCGCTTCACCACTGGTGACGTGATTTCGGAGCCGCTGCTTGTTGTGTGTGAGGAATCTGACGGCGTTTTGACTCTTTCGAAGAAGCCGCTACTGCTCGAATTTGCCTCGCGCAATGCGATGTTGCCTCGCACCTTTGGAGACGTGCAGGAAAACGCCATTCTTGTTGGTTATGTGGCGTCCGTGAACATTTCCAAAGGCGTGTTTGTAAAGTTTCTGAACAATCTCGTTGCAGTCGCTCCCAAGAGTTTTCTAAAGGAGCAATTTGTTGCACAAATTGACGAAGGCATGTTTGAAATTGGTGAGACTGTGACGTGCTCCGTGGAGAAAGTTGACAAGGAAAACAAGCAGTTTGTTGTTGGATTCCGACAGCGCAACTTTGTGCTGCCTACACATCACGGCAACAAGGCGCGTCCAGCCTTTTTCCAGGCGTACCTTCGTGAACAGGCTTCAGTGCGCGACGCTGCTGAAGCGAAGAAAGCTCCGTTTTCTCTTGGCAAGACGGAGAAAGTCGAGTTTGTTGGTGTTCGCCCTTATGGAGCTGTGTTTGCTCTGGAAAAGGATGAGGAGACTGTGACCGTGTTGGTGCCTTCGGTGACGGAAAAAGACAATGCGTGGGATGAGGGAAGCACTGTCAAGCTGTTGCTCACCGACTATGATTTCAGTAAGAAGGTGTACTATGGTGCTGCTGACAATTCGCTGGTCAAGAGCGGGTCGAAGCGCTCGCGTAAGCAAAAGCAGCGCATCAAGGCAGGAGAGAAGATTGCTGCTGCTACTGTGGTGGCTGTTAGCCCCACAGAAAAGTACGCAGTGGTGTCGTTTCCGGATCCCCGAAGCTCGGACCTATTGCAGTTTGGCGTAGTGGGGCTGTGTGACTTCTGGTGTCCGTCGCAGACGAGCAGTCAACTTGGTATTGAGGTAGGTGCATCGTTGGAGTGCCGTGTCGTGCAGCCATCTCTCAAAAGCGGCTCAAGCTCAACGCCATTCGATGATTTGGTTTTACTGGCGCTGGAGGAAGACAAGCTAGTGGCAAAGTCAAAAGGCGTCTCGCGTAAGTCAATGTCGAAGCTGCCCAAGTACACGCAGGACGACCTTGTGCTTGGCAACACGCTGACCGGAGTCATTGCGGGCATTTCCGAGACTTCGATGGAAATTCGCTTGGAGACCAGCAAGAAGATAGGAAAGATCCGCACGCTGGTATCCATTGTTGATGTCGACGGTATTGACGACAAGTCTGGTCACTCGCATCCGTTTGACAGGTACTCCGTCAATACCCCGATTACGGGTCGTGTAATTGCCGTGACCGCGAAGGGAGCCAACAAATTGAAGCCTGTAAACGAGGAAAACCCGGCAAAGTTCCACGCCTTGCAGTTGTCATTGCGTACAGAAGATGTTGCTGGTGACAAGAAGGTGAGCGATGTCGAGCGGTTTGTTCGTCCAGATTGGTTGGAGGGTAGCGTGGGTCGTGCACTACTGAAGGAAGGCAACTCCGTAGAAGGTGTTGTCTCGGAATTGTCCGCCGATTACTTGACTATCAAGCTTAGCAGCAATGTCACGGGCACTCTCAGCTGCGTCGAAGTGTCGGACGACGTGGATGTGATGCGTGCGTTCCAGGACAAATTCCCCGTGGGCAAGCGCGTCAAGTGCTTCGTGCTTCAGGTCGACGAGGACAAAAAGACGGTGGACTTGTCTGTCATCCACTCTTCGTCATCACAGGTGACGGCCGCTATCAAGCCTGGAACTATTGTGAACGGTGTGATTTCTACCAAGAAATTGGCTATTCGTCCGCCTTCACTCATGGTGCAGCTTGGCGCCCATACGTTTGGTCGTGTGTGCATCACGGAGCTCCTGGCTAGATGGGAAAACGACATGCTAAAACTACCTCAATTTGCGGCCGGCAAAGTTGTCCGCTGTGTGGTTCTTTCAGCGACCAAGAACCACATTGACTTGTCGCTGCGTACGGATGCATTGGAGAACCCGAAGGATTACGCCAAGAAGACGTCCAAGCCAGTCGAGCACAACGTAGGCGATTTGGTGCCCGCGATTGTAGCCACTACCACAAGGAGTGGATGTTTTGTGCGTGTAGATCGGCACGTGACTGCCCGTGTGATGCTCCGTGACCTCAGCGATGACTTTGTGAACGACCCGCAGACTCAATTTTCGACTGGCAAGTTGGTGGCAGGCCGCGTGACAAAGAAGTCGGACCAGGGTCTGGAGCTCAATTTGAAGGCATCTGTCGTGTCGGAGGACGCGTCGATGGTCAAGTGGGATGACTTGAAGGAGGGTTTGACGGTGAAGGGCACGATCACGAAAGTGCAAGCGTACGGCGTTTTTGTACGTATTGAGAAGAGTACAATCTGTGGTCTGTGCCACATTTCGGAGGTTGCAGACGAGAAGGTGGCGCAACCACTGGATCAAATCTTCTCGGAGGGCGACTACGTTAAAGCCAAGGTGCTGAAGGTTGAAAACCGGCGCGTGTCGTTTGGACTGAAGCCGTCGTATTTCGAAGGCGAGGAGAGTAGCTCTGAAGAGGAATCGGATGGGGAAGAAGAGGAGGCTGAGGACAGCGACGCTGCAGAGGCTGAACCTATGGATGTCGAAGAAGAGGAAGTCCCTGTTACAAAAGCGACAGCGACGGTCAAGCCGAAGTCGAAGGCAGTGGCAATGGAAGTTGACGAGGATGGCAATGAGTCCTCGAGTGAAGACGAAAGCGAGAGCATCGCAGCTCCCGTTGAGTTTAGCTGGGATGGATTCTCAAGCGCGCTCAGCAAGAAGGCGGATCCCAAGGACGACACCACGTCGTCTACGGAAGAAGACGAAGACGATGACGAAGCTGCCAGCTCTTCCAAGTCGAGCAAGAAAAAAAGCCGTCTGCAGAGTGACGAGTGGGTGGCACTGCGCGAGAAAGCTCTCGCCAGCAGTGAAGAAGCTCCTCAGAGCGCGAGTGATTTCGAGCGTCTTTTGGCTGTGTCGCCGCAGAGTTCATACCTGTGGATTCAATACATGGCGTTCCACGTGTCTCTAACGGAGGTTGATTTGGCTCGTGATGTTGCAATTCGTGCGACGTCAGCTGTGTCGTTCCGTGACGAGAAAGAGAAGCTGAACGTTTGGATTGCATACTTGAATCTGGAGCACGACTTTGGGGACGATGCAAGCTTTCTCCGTGTATTCAAAAGCGCTCTGCAAGTGAACCATCCGAAGCGCGTGTACCTTCATTTGGTGGATCTATACGCTCGTGCCGAGGAGCACGAGGACGTGGCGCAGACGCTGGCTACGATGCAGAAGAAGTTTTGCACGAGCAAACAGACGTGGATACGCTCGCTGCAGTACTTGGTAGGCGAGAAGCAGTTTGCCAATGCCGCCGAGACCTTGCAGCGTAGCCTCAAGAGTTTAGCTGCTCACAAGCACTTAGCAGTGATCCTCAAGTACGGTCAACTCTTGTACGAACAAGCTGAGCTGGACAAGGCACGCACGATCTTTGAGGGCGTTTTGGCCAACTATCCCAAGCGTATGGACCTGTGGAATGTGTATCTGGACAAGGAGATCAAGTTCGGAGATGTGGCACTTGTGCGTGCGTTGTTTGAGCGTTTGTTGGCCATGGAGTTTTCCGCGAAAAAGATGAAGTTTCTGTTCAAAAAGTACTTGCAATTTGAGCAAACAGAGGGCGACAACGAGCATGTGGAGCACGTCAAGCAATTGGCCAAGGACTTTGTTGCACGCGCTGCGGCCACGTAGACGACGCGCGCATTTTGATAACTGAATAGACTGTAGTTTTGCACCGAGGAAGTGGTCGGGACAAGATCATTAGCGCATTTTATTTGCTACGTTGGATGAATTTTGTTGGAATGTGTGGACAGTTGACCAGTAGGTGCCGCATCAAGAGGAGGCAGCGGATCCCGGATGCGCTTCATCTTTAAAGGCGGCAAAACATGAGGACGACCGTCATGTGGTGACTTCTCGTCCTTTTCCTCGAGCGCTTGTCCGCCGACGTCTAGACTTTCAAAGAGCAACTTGTTTTCAGCTACTTTGTCCATTGCAATGGCTTCCTCCTCATCCGCTTGTTGTGCTACGACTTTGCCACCTTTGCGGCTTTCTCTAGAGCGATCGCGATGTTTCCGATGATGGTGACGATGATAGTGATGATGATGATGATGATGATGTCGTCGGTCTTCGGTTTGAACGTGCATTTCCTTGGTCGGAGATTTCGACGCAGCTTCGACTCCTAGAAAATCGTCTTCGGACGTGGAAGTGCCTCTGTCGACCTTCAAAAGGGCCAATGCCGCCAATCGTGCACGACGCATACGCCATCGCTGAACGTACCCCTTGACGTACGACTCGACGAGCATTTGAGCCACCTTAGCTCGATAGATGAAGATTTGCTTGACTCGATCGCGTTGCTGTTCGTACGGCAGTGATCGGATTCCCAATTGATGAATGCACAGAATCCGCAGCAATTCGTTGAAATAGGGCCGCTTCTTCCGGCCGTCTGTCGCGGAGCCCCATTGAGCTTGCGCCTGTGTACGCAGCTGTAGAAATGTCGTACGTTCTCGCGTTGCATCAACGCGAAGACCTGGTGGAAGTTCGGCCAAGAAGGAAGCGAGTTGCCAAAGCGGAAAGTAGCCCGTATTGTCCGTATCGTAGCGCTGGAACACCTCGCGATACGCTTCAAAGTCGAGGAGAGAGACTGCACAGACGTCGCTCTTGAGGTAACAACTTCGAAAGTTTTCGAGAATGACGGCAATAAAGAGATTGAGAAAGACAAAGACCACGAGAGTGACGTACGTGATGAAGAAGAAGGCCGCACCCGCCACACTGCCACAATCCGAGTAGACGCGGCCTGTGACTTCGCTCGTTCTTTCAGCACAGAATGGTTTTTCAACCATGCAATCGGTCATAGTGAGATGCCAATCATCGCCTGACATGATTTGAAAGAGCAAAAGCGTTGCCGAGCCAAAGGAATGAAAGTTGGAAAACAAGTTCATGGCGGGGCCATGACGTACTCCACCAAAGAGCTGGCGAGCAACAATGGCAAAGATAAAGTAGATCATAAACATGAGAAAGAAGATCTGTCCAAGTGGTCGCAAGGACGCTCGAAAGGTTTGATAGACCGTGTAAATTCCACGGTTCAAATGGACAAAGCGCAGGACGCGCATCATTCGAAACACTCGTCCGGCTTGAATGATCGAGTGGTAGCCCGTGGCAAAAAAGTAGGCAACAATTGAGCCACTCAAGATGGCCACCTCGAAGATTCCTTGCGGTTGGAGAAAGTAGTGCTGACGTAGCCCGATACATTTCATGAGAGCTTCAAAGGTGAAGATGGTGAGAAAGATGATTTCAATGATCTTGAAGGATAACGAAGTCCCGCCTTGGGATCTCGGACTCACAAGCAACAGGACGAGGTTGAGTACGATTGCAATGGAAATCCCCGTCGAAAAGTACGGATGTTTGCACAGGTCGTACACCTTTGCTGGAATGTACGCACGGGGTCGTGGAATGCTCTTGAGCGGCTTCAAGAGCAGGATAAACTTTTCGAGATCGACCCATGACTTTTGACTTTCCGTGAGGATTTCCGTGCCGTTGTTGCGTTGGAATTGTTCGACCAAGACACCGACAAAGAGACGAATGACAAAGAGCGAGCCAACGTAAATGTAGAGCACAAAGAAGATTGCTGCTTGCTCCGATGCATCGGTCACGGGCTGTTTGCCAGTCCCAGCAATGTCCATGGCAGCAAAGGCTTTATCGGCCCACTTGAGAGACGTCATTTCCAGCAACGTAAGAAAACCGGCGCCAATGTTGTCAAACGAAAAACGAGCATTTTGCCACACACGTGGCATCAGGATGGCTCCACCAGGTACTCCCTTTGCGGCAGCTTCTTGCAATGGTAGCATCCCATCGGGATATACCAAGTAAAAGCCGATACACTCGGCAGCAGTAGCAACTTCATTGTCATTGCAAAAGTAAAATTGTTCCGAAAAGAGCGATCGACCGACTACGCCAAAGATAATGTATACAATCAAGCAGAGCGCTAGGACATTTCCTACGTGAGGTAACGAGCGAGCGACTGCATTGAGAATGATTTTCATGGCGTGGTTGTGGTTCAACATTCGCAGCGGTCGAAGGACTCGACCAGCTCGAAAGACACTGGACAAAGTCACGGTTGGATCAATGATCGTAATGATCTCGTCTGCGATCGCCAAGAGCAAGAGCGACAGATCCAATTGATTCCACTTGTCTTCCATGTACGTTTGTCGATGTACGTATCCAAGCACTTCGTCACTGTGAAAAATGGTCACACGTAGATACTCCAATCCAAATCCTGACGCCCCGACTTTGACTACAAACTCAACAAAGAGCACCAGAAGAGCAATTCGGTTAATGACCGTAATCGTTGTATCATACGTCTTGCTTGGTGGCGACATGCTCATCTCGGGATGAGGTTCATCCAAGACGAGACAAATGCAACTCATTAGTATCATGAATTGCACCAAGCGGGAAAACCACACGTTGCCTCCAATTTGTCGGCACCAATTCTTCCACGTTGAAACTCGCTGGGCGTTTGTCTGGGTCAGCATGAACCCGTTCCGATAACTCGAGGTCGATGTCGGAATGTGTGGATTTGGGGTAACAGCGTCACTTGGAATCAAGCTGTTGTCGCCTCCTTTGCGATCATCGAGGCCGAGAAAGACGCGTAGTTTGACGTTGCTGACGTTTTCAAGCTGGTCCATTTCACCAAAAGCACGGACGCCCACTTCTTCAATCTTTTCGTAGATATCGAGTTCCTTGGGGATAGCAATGATCTGCGCGAGTTGAAGCTGATAGGCCTCTTCCTCCGAGATGGAAAAGTTTTCGAGAATGACGGCAATGAAGAGATTGAGCAGGACGTATTGACCAACGATAAAGTTGAGAATGAGAAAGGGAATCATGAACCAATGCGGCTTTGCGGCATCCACGGCATCGTACGCTATGCTGGACCATTGATCGCCCGTGATAACTTGCAAGAGAGTGAGGAATGACCGAGCAAATGTGTCAAAGTTCCAGCGAGGCACGTCGCCATCTTTACCAACCAAATGTGAGCCACCGAATAGCTGCATTGCAATGATACTGTTTACGACTTGAAAGACAATCATAAAGACGACCACATCCATCACTCCACGTGAGGATTTCAGGACAGATTGAATGAGTTTGCGTGTGCCTTCATACTTCATCATAAGACGAGTGACACGCAGTATTCGGAGGGAGGAAGCGCTATTGAGGCCACTGAAGCTCGTTTCGAGATTATTGAGGATGAGATTCCCCGATGTGCAAAAGACCACGACAAGATCAAAGATCCGCTCCGTGCTGCTCAAGTACAATCGCAATCCTCTCATGGCAACAATCCGCATGATTGTTTCCGCGAGAAAAATGACTCCAAAGACGTATTCGCTGATTGAAAGCACTAGCTCAAGTTCCGAGCTCATGTTTGGGTATTCTGCGAGCAAAAAGAGCGTATTGAGGAGGATGCACAGGGTAATAAAGTCGTCAAACTTCTTGGAGAGTACAAAGCGTTGAAACTTGATGAAGGCTGGACTTGTTGAGGCCGTATTTTGCATCATCAAAGCATAGAAAGAGGAGACTTCCGAGTCTGCCAGCATTTCCATGGTCACAGCCTTTTTACGAGGAACCACTGGAGCAATAGCAGCATCCGACAATTGGTTGTTCGTGTCGCCATTGACACGCAAGGAACAGTTCAAAGAGCCCATGAGTTCGTCCATTAGAACACTGTTTTGAATCAATTGCATTGTAGTTTCCACTGTCAAGTTATGAAGGGATTGCCATTGATGCGTCTTGGCCAAGAGGGACAAGTAATCTTCCTTGCTTTTCACCGTCTTGGCATAAGTTCCAGCACTTGCAGGACGTAGTTTACGCTGCACGTCTTCATCTGCCATTGCTCTTCCCATACTTTTCATGGACAAAGGACTCGCATGAGGTATGAGAATGCTGCTCTCATCGTATCCATCACCATCTGCAGCAGGGTTTGGCTCGATCGTTGCATCTTGATCTTGCTCATCCGTGACACCGTTTGCGCCGTCTTCCTCTCCTTTGATAGTGTCTTCAATCACAAGTGTTGCTCCCATAATCATATTGACATGAGTTTCCTCAATTTCTGGATCAAGTTTGCCCATGTAATGAGGTTTCTCCTTCTCGCCCTCTTCATCAAGCGTAAAGTTCATAAAGGCAGTGGTAATGACAGCCACGAACAAATTGACGACGAGAAACACCATGGACGCGACAATGGCCACAAAGAAAAGGACACTGAGGAAACTTGAGGCATTGATCACAGGTTTCATAATGTCAGTCACCCAGCCATCTTGTGCCACGACGAGAAACACAAGAAACAACGAGGATAAGCCAGTGTCAAAAGTGACGTATCTTGATGGAGGTGTTACTTCCAGACATATCTGACCGTTCATCGAACAGCTCGAGTTGGACGAACAATACACTCTTGGTAGAGCTTCGAGCATCCTCATGCTCACGTCTCCAGCCGAAGATGACGTTGATGACGACGCTGTGCCAAAGAGCAACTTGTACTCCTCACTCTCTAATGCCGGAATTGTGCATTGCCGATCGTACGAACCGCTGTACGCTTCAAGCCCAAAAATGGAGAACGCGAGTAGCCCAAACATGGCCAACGTGCCGACATTAGCAAGAAACGGCACAGCTCGCATCAATGCCTTTAAAATTCGCCGCAATCCCGAGTACAAGGTCAAGGTACGCACAGTCTTGAGCCCTCGCAGCATTTTCCACGTGCCGTCCTTACCAGGAAGTCCGTGTGAAATGAGACTAAGGATGAGCAAGGAAACTTGCAGGAAACGATACCGTGAGCGCTGAAAGTAGGCGTCTTTGTTTCCCCAGATACCAAACGCCATCATTTTCGCAACCACTTCCATCAACAAGATGACGGTAAAGGCAATGTCGAGGTTTCCAAGTGTCGGGCTCGTAACGTATTCACTATCGAGTGCCAACACGAGGACATCGGCAAGAACGGTAATAAACAAAAGTATGCGAAACCATGTCGCTTTCACTGCGACGCGAAGCTTTTGCTGAAGTCGACCAACCCATGGCGGCCATAGACTTCGTAATGACTTGACGACAACATCCGTTCCAGCTTCCGATTCTTCGTCAGCAAGTGCACCTTTGCCTTCGACAAACGACATCATGGAAGTGGATGTAGAGTATCGTCCAGGGCCCAAACTTGTGCCATCGCGCCTCCGACGACTACTTCTTGCTTCTGACGTACTCAAAGCTTTGGATCCTAACCGTTGAAGTCGCTGAAATCGCTGAATCTCGGCTTGAGACAGCACTGTCTCGACTCCTGCTGCACTGGCCAAGAGCATTGACGTACGTCGTACCAATTTGGTATCTTGAAAGGAAAGTTCACGCGCCGTATTGGACGATAAGACTGTCACTGTCAGACGTCGTGGTTGTTCTGTAGCCCACGTCATAAAGTCGTTTGGATCGAGAGCTTCGTTCATCTTGCCACTTGAGCACTTTGACGAGCTTTCACGATGCGTCCATACAGCTCGAACACGCGATGAATGTGTCAAACGCAAGACAAAGTTCAAGCAGTCAATCGCTCACTCGGTCAACTAGTTGAATTCCACTCGAACGGTTAGCAGATTCGTTATTTGCTCGAAATAGGACCAACCGAGACCTGAATTTCCGAAATACTTTGGCGTAGGATAGGACATTGCGATGGTTTAGACTTAAGGACCAAGCGCCACGATCTCTTCTTTGTGAAGGACCATCGTCACGCAACGACTGTTGGTCCCTGTGACGCGTGTTGTTGCATAGTGCTCTAGCCACACACACACACACACACACACACACACACACACGTCGACTTTCTTCCTCTAATGTGTTGCATATTGCATTGACCACTACGCGAAGTACTGCGTTTGTGAAGAAACGGGCAAGAGGAACCCTTTGTTGCTCCAAAAGACGTCTTGTGTGTGTCATGCATGAATTGCTTTGACGATCTCTGACTCGTCCGGATACACACACGTCAATCTTCTTGTGCTTTGGGTCTTGTGGCACATATAGAGGACAAGCTTTACCACCTACTGATCTGACACTTTTCTTGTCCAATGTTTGGATACGTCAAATCTTAGGAATACCAACCAACATGCATAGACGCATACATACACATACACATACACACACATACACACATACACACACATGTGGACAATTCTCATTCGGCCAATTGAGTGAAAATCAACTCAGCAAAACCAGTCAAAAGTAACATTTGACCATCCATGGTGCGCGATGTGAATCAAGTTCCTGGCTGCTTTCGTCACTTCTGGCGTAGTGGCAATGCCTCTTGACTCCATCTTCCATCCATATCACGTCTAACACGTCCTCTGTCTATTCATGCCTATCTTGTCCTCTGCAACACAGATCTCATCTCTGGAGCTTGCTTTGCAGCCGACGTATTGCGACAGCTCCTCGGACCGTGCGAGTCTCGCTATTCTCCGGACAATTGGCGTCTCCATCGACACATTCGCATCCAGCTCTGAACCGAGCAAGACTGAGTCCACAGTAGACGTGGCCATCGACGAGGCGCTACAAAACGAGCATTCGAGCACTGTTGACGTCGTATACAAGGTCGTCACAGGCCGCGTGTTCCTGGACGTACGCGACTCAGCTGACTGCTGGGTGCGCTGTACTCTGACAGAGGGAATGAAGGTCACCATAGGCTTGCACACACTACGCCGCTTCGTGCCTGTCGTAGACAGCGCTGTTCGACTCGTGGAAAGCAGCACAGGAGCACGAAAGCTTTTGGCTCGCTACACTCGGCCGGCGGACGCTGCCAGTCACTTGGCACTGGTAGACACCAGCGTCTGTCGTGAGCTCGTGTGTGAACTGTGTCGCCTTTACTACACCACCAAGTGGATGACGGGCACGGGCGGCGCTATGAGTTTGCGTCACGGGGAACGCATCTACGTGACTCCGTCGGGTGTTCCCAAGGAGCGCCTGCAGCCAGAGGATCTCTACGTGCTGGACATGGACGGCAATATCCTCTCGAGTCCAGAGGTCAAGGCGGGAAAGAAGACGCCAAAGCTCTCGGACTGCGCGCCTCTGTTCCTGAACGTGCACAGGATCCGCAATGCTACTGTCGTGCTTCATAGCCACAGCATCACATGCAACTTGGCGGCGGCGCTTTGCGATGGTAAGAGTGAGTTTCGTATCTCGCACCAGGAAATGATCAAGGGCATCACTGGTCACGGATATGCGGACACGCTAGTTGTTCCTGTGATCGACAATGCACCGAAGGAGTCTGCACTGGCGAAGCCGATTGCTCGCACTATGGAGCTGTACCCCAATACGTCTGCTGTGTTGGTTCGTCGGCATGGTCTCTTTGTATGGGGTGATTCGTGGGAAGCTGCAAAACGTCATGCTGAGTGCCTCCACTACCTCTTTGAGACGGCAATCGAGATGCACAAGCTCCATCTGGACCACACAGTTCCGCCCGTGTGTGCTTCGTCAAGCAATGGAAACTCTCTGAAGCGTCCGCGCACTGACGAAATGCGTAGGACTGAGCTCAGCATGGCGGAGAAGCACAAAGTGGTAATGCTGGACATTGAAGGGACCACGACGCCTATCACGTTCGTTCATGATGTTTTGTTCCCGTATGTGGTGAACAACGTTAGCATTTTCTTGGACCAAACGTGGGATATGCCCGACACGAAGATGGATGTGGCGGCTTTGGTGGCCCAGCACAAGCAAGACCAAGTTGATGGAGCAAACCCGCCCCCATTGGATGCTCAAGAGAGCAAGACGACGTTCATCGAGGGTCTCACTAGTTACGTTAAGTGGAATGTCTCGGCTGACCGTAAGATCGGACCTCTCAAGCAACTGCAGGGCCACATGTGGCTTCAGGGCTACGAAAATGGCGAGTTAAAGGCACTGATTTACGATGACGTTCCTCCGTGTCTCGACCGTCTGTGCACACGTGGCGTGCGTGTGGGCATCTACTCGTCTGGTTCACGTCAGGCTCAAAAGCTGCTCTTTCAGTACTCTGACAAGGGAGATTTGCGAGAGTATCTGAGCGTCTACTTCGACACGAAGATTGGCCACAAGCGCCAAGTTGAAAGCTACAAGGAAATCGTTCAAAGTCTTGGCGTCGACAGTGCCAGCGACGTGCTGTTTGTCACGGACGTGATTGAAGAGGCCCAAGCAGCTGAGGCGGCCGGACTTGACACGGTTTTATCCGTGCGTCCGGGCAACAAACCGCTGCCAGCGTCCCACCACTTTCCCACAATTCGCTCCTTTGATGAGCTGTAAGATGCCGC
>NQFO01005167.1:0-44477 GCA_003991265.1 Pseudoperonospora humuli | reverse complement strand
ACACTAACGACTGATCGAACGAAACGTAAATGCGAACAATACCAGACTAAACAAAAAGCTTTTGCACGCCAAACCTGCTGTTATTCACCTTAAACTACCTTACCTAGCACGTAGACACACAACTATGCATTCAACTATCTGGGTCATCTAGTCACCAGCATTCCTGTCGTCAGCTCGCGTCGGCATAATCAAAGTGGTGCAATCGCATTGAGCCAGTAGACGAGTACCATGGCTGTACCACAGACTGTTACGAAGTCCAAGAGCTACACCTTCTTCAACAGTACGCTTGACAAGATGATCGGCGCTGCAAATGACCGAATAGTAGTTCAGGTTTACTGCAAACTGGTCTGGCGAAGGAGATCAGTATGGTTGCAGGTCTTATAACTCAGTGTCTTGTGCCCAAGTGAAAAGTGTGTCGACCGTAGATCTGCATGAATACCACAGGTAAGCAGAAACAAACCACAAGCAACGGAGCATCGAGGCAGCCATATGCACTGTTCTTTATGGGCGCTGTCATGATCGACGGCTTGTAGATGTTGAACTTGTTTCCAATAGCACTTTTAGCTTCCGAAATATACTCCACTTCACTTGCCTCGAATCGACCGTGGACCCATCTGGGCTCGAGGTTTGTTTTGAAGCCTGATGATATCTGCTACAGCCTCCTTGTTCCATTGCGTTACAAGCTGCGTCCACGATACATGGGGCACTACACCGCTACCATAGCTTGGAAAAAAACTGTTTAAAAATGATCGTAGAAGATCCAATCATCGTATTCCGCTGAAGGATGGTGCGCGGTGGTAGAATATAGTCTGGTAAGTAGGTGACACACTGCAGATGCAGCAATAAACGCGTTCTATGTGGAAGGCTCTTGCTCTCCGTCCTTAGTTGAAATAGCCTAGCTGACACACCGCACTTGAAGCTCGTTGCTTGGTTTGAAAGGAAGTGACTAGCGTGATCGTGTTCCATTATGGCAGACAGCTTCAAAACTTGCTCTTGGAAGCATCTTGTTTTCTATTTGAGTAGTTTGAGAATTTTAGGGTGTGGTCGTGAAGAAGATGAAAGAAATGTTAACGAGAAGGGATCCAGGCGTTTCTTGGCGACATTAGGTCAGTCCTGATGAGTACTTAGCTCTTCGGAGGAGGGTTAGGGACAAAATAGGCCAAATCTGAGTCTTATATCACACCGTCGATCCTACCGGTCTCTTCCTTCCATCCAATCCCATCATGACGCTGTGTACGACACCGGAACAACTCGCTGCGCTGCAGCATGCGCCTGAGCGCATTCGCAACATCTGCATTCTAGCTCATGTGGACCACGGCAAGACGACACTCAGTGACAGTCTCGTATCTGCCAACGGCATCATCTCCGAACGACTCGCCGGCAAGGTAATTGTCCTAATTTGATGTATCTTGAATAATGGGTCGATACTTATTTTGTTGATCAAGTAACAGATGCGCTATCTCGACAATACGGAAGAAGAGCAGATCCGTGGCATTACCATGAAATCCAGCGCCATCTCTTTACTCTATCAACCAGAGCCAGTGGCAGGCAAAGAAGGCGAAGCACCATATCTAATCAACCTCGTGGACTCTCCAGGCCATGTAGACTTTTCATTTGACGTGTCCACTGCAGTAAGGCTCTGCGACGGAGCTTTAGTACTTATTGATGCCGTGGAAGGTGTCTGTGCTCAGACTCACGCCGTAATTCGTCAAGCGTGGAAAGAAGGCATCCGACCATGTCTTGTGATCAATAAGATGGATCGACTCATATTTGAACTGCAACTCTCACCTATGGAAGCGTATCAACGACTGAATCGCATCTTGGAACAAGCCAATGCAGTCTTAAGTTCGATGATCAAGATGGACGTGCTGGAAAAGTATGATAAAGAGGAAGTGGATGTCGACGACATCACGCGCAGTCTGAATGATGAAGCAATATCGAAGGAGACGGAGCAAAGGGAAAAGGAAATTTTGTTTTCGCCGTCGAATGGCAACGTGATCTTTGCTAGTGCTACCGATGGATGGGCCTTTGGGATCGGATATTTTGCTGCTCTATACGCAAAGAAACTAGAACTACCGATACGGGTGCTACGTCAGGCATTGTGGGGTGATTGCTACTACAATGGCAAGACGAAGAAATTGGTGACGCAGCCACCAACCTCCACCAGTCAGACGATGTTTTGCTCGTTTATCCTCGACTTGGTTTGGGCGACGTACACAACGATGGCAAAGCCAGTGCGATCGGATGAAGATTTGGACGCATTGCGCAAACTTACGCGGCAGCTTCGGATTGCGAAATTGGTCACGGACCGCGACCTGAAGCAAACGGACCGGAAACTTGCAACTCAAATCGTCATGCGAAAGTGGCTACCGGTGTCTAGTACAGTATTGAAGATGATTACTCGCGTTCTACCAAGTCCAGTGACTGCTCAAGTAAAGCGAGCCGAAAAGCTGTGCGCCATTTCCTCGGAATCCCTCGCAAAATCTCCGCAGCACGCGCAGGTCTTCCGTTCGCTGCAATCGTGTCAGGCCTCGGAAGACGCACCACTGGTCATTTATGTGTGCAAGGTGATCTCAGTGGAGGCGAATGTACTGTCGGACTTTCACGAGTCTGGACTCGCTGCTAACGACGAAGTGTATATTGGCGTGGGTCGTATCTACTCTGGTGTTCTTCGAAAAGGCCAGTCGGTGTATGTGATGGATCCAAAGTTTCAAGGCGTGCTTGGGCATGCTGATGTTAATGCAGTCGACGTGAGTACCGTCAAGCATGTGACACGTATTGCTAGTGGATTGATCAAGCCTTACATGATGATGGGTCGAGATTTGCACAAGTTAGATCGTGTGCCTGCAGGAAACATTGTGGGTATTGTTGGTCTGCACGAGCATGTCCTAAAGACGGCGACGCTATCATCAACATTGGCTTGTCCTTCGCTAACGAAAATGCCTTATCAAGCAAAACCGATTGTACGTGTGGCGGTAGAGCCTCAGGATCCACGTAATTTTGGTGCTTTGGAAGCTGGTCTGCAGCGACTTTATCGATCCGATCCTACAGTTGAGGTCCACGTCCAGGAAACTGGCGAGCATGTCATTGTGGCACTGGGAGAGCTTCACTTGGAACGATGCGTTAAGGATCTAAAGGAACGATTCGCCAAAGTAGCGGTACAAGTATCGGAGCCGTTGGTTGGATTTCGAGAAAGCATTGTTGACGGAATGATCTCTTCGTTTCAAGAGCACATTGTGTTTAAGGAGCTTCTAAGCCCCGACATGACGAAATACGAGTCATCCCACGAGCATAAGGTCACTGCTGATGAAGCTCACGATCCCAAGGTTGCCCTGGGAACGACTCCAGACGGTACATTGACCTTGAAGCTGCGAGCTCTTCCGTTGCCCCTTGAGACGGCAAAACTTTTGGAAGAGAATGCGCCGCTTTTAAAGCGCATTGCACTCAGTGACGAGACAGCTGATAAAGCTGGCGAAAGAGTGGAAACTGTGAAGAGTGAGGCTGATCGAGAGGAGGTTTCAGTCTTCAAGACAAAGCTGGCAAAGTCACTTCAAGCTAGTGAAAGTGCTTTCCTGAAAGCGCTTTCACTGGATCGAATTTGGAGCTGTGGCCCACGACGAATTGGTCCTAGCATGTTGATTAACAACATTCCAGATTACCATAGCTCTGGCTGCTTATTCGCTTTGAGCTCTGCAGTTTACGTCCAAAATACTGAGAAGACCGAACAGATCAAGAAGGTGGAGAACAGCATCGTGACGGGTTTTCAAATGGCCACGTCGGCGGGGCCCCTGTGTGACGAACCTGTGTGGGGGGTAGCTTTTATCATTGAAGATGTCGTGTTGCACGACAAAAAGAATGAGGAGGAAAAGTCGGAAGAGGAGAAGGCCGAAGCGAGCAAGTACGGACCGCTTAGCGGACAAGTGATATCCGTTATGCGGATGACTTGCCTCATGGCATTTGTGAAGCAGCCCGTGCGTTTGGTAGAGGCTGTGTATGAGTGCACGGTGCAGTGTCAAGCTGAGCAGCTCGGCAAGTTGTACAGCGTGATTTCAAAGCGACGTGGCGATGTCTATTCGGAAGAGCTCTCCGATGGCACTGCACTTTTCACAATAAAGGCTCACTTGCCAGTCGTAGAAAGCTTTGGGTTTGCCACGGACCTGTTGATTCAAACATCTGGCGCCGCCAGTAACCCACAGCTCATCTTTTCGCACTGGAATATCATCGATATGGATCCTTTCTTTCAACCTCAGACTGAGGAAGAGCGCGAAGACTACGGAGAACGAGTGTACGAGCATAACTATGTACGACGGTACATTGAAGCAGTACGCAAGCGGAAAGGTTTGAACCGCGACGAAAAAATCGTCGTCCATGCCGAGAAGCAGCGCACGCTGAAACGATAGAGAGCGGACGATGATGATGATGAGTGTGTAGTCATGGATTGCAGTTGCAGACTTCAAGCTCGCGATACTCGAATACATCCTCGCAAAGACTTTAATCCCAGGAATTTGACGAATTACTGCCGACACACAGCAGTCATGGGGCGAAGGTCTAGATCGACAACGACTCCCTCTGCTCCTGGGTCCGGTTTTCGATACATTGCCCGTGATTCTTGCATGACTTGTCCCTCGTTAATCCCCAAAACATCTTGTTCTTCAACGCCGCAATAGTAAATACTTCTCTTCTCAGCATCCACTTGAGCTTGGCTAGTCGAAAACAAAACTGGTTGTCCGAATTGTTCAATCACCCGATGCACATGACCAAACCGACTGCTACTTCCTTGAGGATCAGCCATTGGAGCTTGCTTGAGCATCCCCGAAAACAAGTGCAAGTCGTCCAGGTAAATATCCACGTCCTTGACTCCACGATCCGGATTCTTACTATAGTTCCAGAATTTGATCATGGACAACACCACGGGGGTATCAAAGCCAATGTACACAATGTTTCCCCGTGTGTTGCCAAGTGAACTAGCCAAAGGTGCTAGCCACGCATCATGGGCTTGCCACGTGTTCTTGTCCAAGCCGCTCACGAGATTCTCTGGAGTTCGAGCATCTTGTTGCCGGTCAACTGAAGGGTCCAGTTCAGACACAGAGTACGGAACTGCACTGATAATGGCGGGTTTGTCAACGATTTTGGAGCCTAAGAAATCGTAGAGTTCGATGCCATTGAGTCCGAGGTAGTACGGATCTCCCCATGTTGCCCAGCAGACGATCTTAAGCAGAAAACCTTGTGGATAGAGCGGAGCTTCGTAGTCTTGTCGAACAAGAGGTGTTTTGTACGCTCGGGTATGGAACGGATATTGCACACGCTCCGTGTACGACGACAAGTGTACGGAATTCTTGGAACGATCAGAAAAGCTCACCAATTGACTAAAGTCGAAATCTGCGAGTCCTGGAGCTTTACGAAGCAAGAAACCCGTTCCTGGTGGGGAAATGAGGACGCCATCTAATGTGACAACGAGCTGTTTGACACCGCGATAAGTATCTTCGGGTGACTTGTTGTAGTTCCAGACGCGCAAGCCATAGAAATATTGGGAAGTTTTCAACGTGAGACGTACTTCCGGTACAGCTCCAACTTCGAATGGAACGAGCCACATGTGCGTGTCATCGCATGTTGTTGCCTCGCCATCAATCAACTGGACAAGCATGCAGAGCAAGTGTAGATACGATCAGCACAAGTCAAATACTTGGAAGAACAGCCCAAATACTCACTTTTTCAAGAGTGCGAGGATCGCCGACGTAGCCCAACTGTTCAAAACAAAGTGAGCAATGGTTAGATAGCACAACAACGTTTAGCACTCATTAGAAGCCACGTACTGATGCCAAATCTCGCGGCGTTGCATCCAATTTAGCAGCATCTAAGCAGAGGGGAGTACCATGCGATCCAATAAGCACGTCGACTTGCGTTAATCCAATGTAATTTCGATCGCCCCATGTACTGTGCAATTGCAAAGTGAGTCGTTGACCCCGAGGCAGATCCTCATCAGTCCTATCACTGCCCAATGTTGCTGTCTCAGGATATTCCTGTTGTGGTTCTTCCGCGACCCACGAGTCGATTGATGTTCGCAACTTGATGTCTCGACGTGCAAGTGGACGCGATGCCATTGTCGTTGGTCTCTCCTGACCCCCACTGTCGAAACGTGATAGCGTCGGTTCTTCCTGACTGCCTTCGTTGATTGCACGCCCCGCGTCTGAAGTTGGAGGACGTTGAATTTCCAATGAACGATGTATCGAAGCGGTAATTTCACGAGTTTCTTCATCTTCAAGTTGTTGTTCTCGTGCAATCATCCGTAAAGCCTCATCGTTGGTCTCAATTGCCGCTAAGAGAGCCTTCTCATGCGTAAACAGAATCACTTCGCTCGAGATCTCCATGCTATCAGCACCTACCAATCCTGGTGCCTGTCGAATTTCTCCTTGAAAAACCACCTTCCCGGACGCACTATTGGTGCCGTTCATCTCGGACTTGAGGTTTGCTGGAGTCGAATCGTAAAGGATAAGCCGTGCATCACGAACACCACGACAAGTGTGTGTGCGTGACTTATTGTAGTTCCAGATTCGCACCATTGAGACTGATACGAGTGAATCCATTTCTAGCAACACATAGTGCGATTCACCGGGCGTATATGGTGCTAGCCACATGTGGAGATCGTCGCATGTAAAGTTCACTCCATCGACGAGATTTTTCGGAACACGCGGGTCGTCCGAGTTCTCTTCCAGCACATTGATACTTTCCGGACAGGCCGTCACTTGGTTCAATGGATCTTGGAAGGTCACCAACTCCCCGCGATGATTGAAAATCTCCACACCATTGAGTCCGACGTAGTGCGGATCACCCCAAGTGCTCAGAATCTCAATCTTTAGCCATTTACCACTCGGTAGAACAGGAATGTCAGCAACTGTATCGCGGCCAACATTGCTCTTGATATCTGGTCTGTCAAAATGCGATACATTTTCCAGAATCTTTGGAGACAATGAACCCGATGTAGCTGCGCAGCTTCCATGCCGCAGCTCAGTAAGTAGCGCAGAGGTGGTGAACGATGTGCGAGCGGAAGATGGTTTGGGGCTAGCTTCGAAGCGCTCAAAAGTACGATCCATGCCGAATGAAGGGGGATTTGAAAAGCTCGTTGGTTGTGTGAGGCCACTTTGGTCGACTTTGCTTAGTTTCTCGAGACTGTCCCATGATGTAAGAGATGACAGAGCAGGAGCTGATGCTTGATGTTGATAAAGAAGCTTCTCTTCATTCTGACGTGCGGTTGCGTGGCTTGAACTTACCTTCATATCAGCTTCATCTGGGTCTTGAACATCGTTCGTAGCATTCCAAACCCTATACGATGGTTTTCCTTGACGTCGACGGCCGAGCATGTGGCTAGTGGATGGCTTCTCGTCTGCCATCCTCGTTTCAAGGCCAGTAGACGATCGACTTGTCATGGACAAACGCCTAGTTAATGGCGCAGATGCAAGCCACAACGGTGCAGTCTTTTCCAGTCCAGCATTCTTCCCGTCAAATAGCTCTCGTTCATCGGATCGCAGGTCCTCTGTCCATCGAGTCGATATTATCGAATCGCTTCTGGGTGAGACTTTCAACGTCTCCTCCGAACGAGCTGTGCGTGACGACTTGCACGCTGTGCCAAGTAAATCGACCCATGTACAGATATTGTCGTCGGGGTCGCCAAACGTTTCCGGTAAAGAGCCCGTCCACACCGACTTGTTGTCCACCAAGACTTCGACATCACGCGTACATGCAATGTGTGTTTTCTACGATAATGAAGCGTAAGAGCGTGCAAGCTCTAACAAACCCCGAAAACAGCCATGACGTACACTATTGTAGTTCCAGACGCAGAGTTTACTAGGGATTGATGCGACCTCCAATCGAATTCGAAGAACGCCTGCACATGTAATCCCAGCAAAGTTGAAGACCCAACGCCAAAAGTTACACCACAAGCATAGATTGATTACCTGAGTCGCTCAAACGTCCTAGCCACATGTCCTTCTCGATGTTGGTCTGAGTGATGCCATTGAAAAGCTTCAGTAATCCGCGGACCATGTCATTTGTTTTTGAGAAAGGTCGTCCACTCGATTGATCGTAAAGTTGCAGAGCATCCAAGTCGATGGCCAATTCCTCCCCATTCACATCATAGACGCTAATCCCTGTGAGTCCTACTGCTCGTGTTCTTCCCCATGTTGAAAGCAATTTTACATCAATTTTGTGCCATTCACAGCTCATTAATGGTCGTTCATTCGAGTTTACAGACAAGTTAAGGCGTGGCACCAAAGATGGCGTGGGAAATGAGGGGGACCCTCGTGCGTCCTGTGTCAGCGCTTGTTGCGTACTCTTTGCGTCCGCGATTAACAATGTCGGGTCCATCTCATCACTGGCGCGTGTTTTCTCCCACTTTTGAGCTGATCCTTCGGTCTTTGCCACTGGCATGAGCTCACTTTGGTCTTCAAAGTCGGCTTTTGTCTCAATTGCTTTGCTGCTTACGACTTCAGCTTCACGAAAATCGACATCAAGGACATCTTTCTGGAGTTCTCGCAATTTAGCAAGTCTTTCCTGTCGTTTTGCTACCATGAGTCGCTCAATCTCCTTTTCCTCTTCTTCCAACTCTTTCATCATCTTTGCTCGCCGTTCCTCAGCTTGTTTCAGAATCCGATGCTTTTCTTGTCGCTCTCGTGCAAGTCGTTCCTTAACGTCGTTAGTGTATTCGTCCTCCCATCTCAATTGGTCTTCCAACAAGGCCTTTAACGGGGTAACAACAGGGACCTCTGGATCCTCAAGTCTTTCAGCTCTTGATCCTATCATTGATGAAGGCGTAGGATCCAATGTGGCGGTAATCTCTTTCCAAATCGCAGGATCTCCAATCGAGCTTTGCAACGTCTTGACATCGCTTTCATCCTGTTCACTAGCTTGAAATTGCTGCAACACATCCACCAACGCTCGCTGCTTTGTCCGAGAAAGATGCTGAATGATCCCAAACAATTCTTTTGTCGTTTTCGAAAAATCGACCGGTACGTCTTCAGCCACGTCTTGGAGTCTATCACGTTCATCATGATCGTATTGCCTCTCGTCCTTTTGGATCTCCGTGCTCGCCAGTTCTGCATTTTGGCCATCACGTCTTTCACCCTCTTCTTCAAACTCTTCAAATGATTCTTCCAAGTAGTTTTCCTCTTCGACATCGTCTTTTCCGTCCCTCTCATCCTCTTCATACTGCGTCATCAGCCGAAAGAGCGGCAAACCATCCTGATGATCCACGGCTACGTGCATTGGTACTCGAGGACGATTCCACTTCGCGCGTTTCCCTCGAAGGTGCTTCAGCTCTTTGTCCTCGTCACGTTCAGTCAATCCTGAAGCAAAATTCAGCGTCGTGGATGGTGCCGACCTGCATTTGGCCAACTTCGGTTCTTCACGTTTGCTAGCTACTTTTGTCGGTAGAACAGTTGTCGCGGATCGAGTGCTTCTACTTGGCATCGCTGTAGTTGCTCGCACGGGGACATTGAAAGCTGTCACAAAAGCTTCTTCTCGCTCTTGAAGACGCTCATTTCGTTTTGAAGCTGCAGCAAGTCGTTTCTTCACTCGATTTCGTTCTTCCAGGACTTTGATGTACTGCATTTGCTTCGTTAGGACGGGATCCGCCTTTGCGTCAGTCGTTGCCGTCGCATTGTTTACCCGAGAAAGAGGATGAAACTCGAGCTGCTTTTCCCAACGCTTTCTCTCAGACATTGCAAACAATGTCAAGGATTCTCAAAGCGTTCGAGGGTCGCGTCCGATGGAAAGCTGTCATACTACGTCGTTTCGCGCATAACGTCACGGATTTAGACAGGAAGAGGTTCATTAACTTGGTAATGCAAAGGCAAAGTCTCAGCGGCATGGACAATGAGCATTCTGCTTTATCATGACAACAAAGACGGCGAGCAATCTGAGCGGTACAATGAAAGTCAAAAGCTTGCATTAATGCTACGATGGACTGACTACAAGACGACAATAGTTTGCTTCGTGTTGATCCGTTGACTTATTCCTGCACAGGAAGCAAACGTGCACATTGGTTGGCTCAGCTCAAAGTTTGCCCCGAGAAAGCACTTGCAACTCGTTCAATTCCGCGTTGTTCCAATGTTCTTCGCTTTAGTTGACAGCAGCTTTCTTTCGCTTGTAAATGGCATAATCTGCGTATCGGACGTATCGTGGCGTAAACATGGGGATGTAGAACGACCGGTAAGGCGACTTGGATCGCTCTGCGTCAAGAAAGTGCTCCGAGTGCACAAGTTTCCACGTTGAAGGCTCCTCCCAGAGCTTGATTTCGCTTTGATTCGGCAGATTGAGGTCTACTACGTAGTCGCAAACGTCAATGGACACGTATCGGCTAGGCTCCTCACGATTTTGGTCGTTCATGGCGCTAGGGATAATTGACGTGCCGTTCTCATGCTCCTCAAAAGGCTTTGGTAGAATCCCCGAAAACGACGATTTGACAAACTGCACCTTGGTACTCGTGGACGGAATGAAGAAACTTGTTGGAAATCGATACCATTCCTTTAGGAGACACAAGTTTACCGTCGGTATCACTGCATTTGGAGCATCAAGAAGCATGCTAGTCTCAGGATTTGGTAGTACTTTTGCATACAGATGTTGGTACACACGAAGCGGAGCGCTGAAATTGATGATGTTGCTTACAACACGAGAAGCAGACAGCAACGAGTACACGCTCAGCATACCGATAACAATCACTTGCGAGAGTCTACTTCCCACAATACGTGCACGACTGAAAACTCTCCCCACACGATGCACTACTGCACTCAACGTGATTGCAGCAGCCAGACAAAACAGCGGGTAGACTGGGGATAGAAATCGCTCCTCCTTGTGTGCCTGAGTAAACATGATCGCCATCCACATGTACATAGGGGACAAATACGCCAGCACTTGCATTTTTCCGGTCTCATAATGACTGGGCAGCATGAATACAAACAACGCTGCTGGTACTGCCAATACAGCCATCACGTTAAAGTTGAGAGCCAGATTCAATACGTAATAACTCAATGGTTCCGTTCCGTAGAGTGTCGAGTCCGTCTCATTGCTCAACACGTTGTATACAACAAGATTCCACGCTGGCAATACCCAGCGCTGATAGTAAAAGAAATTCACAAGCAACTCAAGTGCTGAGACTACTCCGCCAATAGCTGCGCCGACCAAGATGCTCTTGATCCATCCACGAGTGTAGAGTGTTTCGATTGCAAAGGGAATGAAAAGAATGCCAACGTAGGGCCAGCCACAGAGCACAGCCACTACCCCGTAGAACATAGCGAGGTAATGGTTCTTGTCCATCCACGCACTGGTGAACAGCATGACCAACACCATGGTGAAGCTACTGGGTAAGAAAGCTGTGCTAGCATGAAAGATTCCAGTATTAAACAGCAAAAGACACAGAAGGTAGCGAGCAGTGCGCCGACCTAAGCGTCTGCTGGTAGAGTGATACAACAGCGTCTCGGCGTAGGCTGACAGCAGACCCAATGCCGCACGTAAGCCATAGAACAACAGCAGCTTTTGGTTTGGTAAGAGTCCAAGCGTAAAACCAAACGCTGTGAGCTTCATTACAGCGTAATGTACCATCAGATACACATAGGATCGTAAAGCGTAGACAGGAGAATACTCCCACGTCTGGAAACCAAAATGATAGAGCAAGTAATGAAGTGGCTCCCAGTAGTTAAACGTCTCGTCACAGTCTGCAATGGGGCTCAGCAATGCAGACGCAGTGCAGGGAAGAACAAGCAGAGACAAGGCAGTTTCTCGAGATGGCAGCCATAGTAGACGCTCGTTTAAGTGTTCAATCTGCTGTTCTGCGTCCCAAGTCGTGGTCTTCGACTTGGTGACGCGTCGAGGCATTTTTTAGGATGGGATGATCAGCTTATGATGTCACGAGTGGTACACATAATAATTATAAAGAGATTCAAGACCTGTTATACGGACGAAGTATAATTGCTGAGAGAGATGACGCAATGGTGACCAATGCTGGCGCGATCATCCACGAGCACATTTCTATACGTACATATAGATCACGTTTGGAGGGCATGGCTGCGACTGGAGAAACCTCGTGGAAACAATCATGCGTGTGTGCTCCTGTAGTGGCGAGACGGATGCGAGACCAGATGGGACCGAGCGGAGCGTGAGTAAATCATGTTGAGAACAATGGTATGACGTTGTACGCTCGAGGAGTTTCTCGAGAAGAGGATGGCAGAAGTGCCGAAGTAAAGGGAGCTCAAGCCTTCTCGTTGTTTCCTAGTACATAAGTGAAATATCAAGATCAACGGATCTACGCCAGCTGACTGTTACTCACGAGCCAAAAAGCGAGTCGAGGGCTATCTTCCGGGCGTATCGCGATCGACAAAGTCATTCACGGAGAAGTGGTGGACAGTGATGCGCCACACCTTCGATGTCTGTCTCTCAATCTGAAACCAAAAGTCCGGAGTGTGATATTGCAAGAGCGAGTTCGTGATGCTGTGCTGTCTGTGAAACGAAAGCATGAGCACGCTAGTCGCCTCTACTGATGAGCAGCTATGCTCGCAGTGCTATCCACTCTTATAGCAGTACACGTCACCCGCATCTCAGAATCTGGTCCAATGACGATATCTGGCACGTATCCGGGAAAAAAACACAGAACCCTCGGAAAGCTTGGTGTTGTGTTCGACCTCTTCTCGCTCCTCGTCTTTGGCCAAAAGACCAGAACCAACGTGCCGTATACGTCGCTCGTTGCTTGATTTACATACACAATCGTACAACGATTGCTATCTCAACCCTTTGAATAGACTTGGCCCATGTCCTTCATGCCGTTGCACCAGCTCAAGTATCTGTATGCCACACACGCCTTCTCACTTACCATTAGAACGATGTACTTCGCTATCGCATCGACCGCAGCGCGGACTACGTTTCTGTTTGTCTTTTTGTGGACGAAGGACTGATGCTTCTATCTGTCGGTATCGTGTGAACACAGTACGTCAAAGAAAAGAACGCGCAAGGGTGTGGTGCTGGTTCACAGTCTCTGACGCGGCCACGTTGGAGGAAGCGACCATCAATATACTGTAGCTGCTCAAGAGGGAGGCACACGGCCAGGAACGCATTCAGTCTTCCAAAGAGGCGTACGTAGGAAGTGGAAAAAGCTCGGAGAAACAACCGTGGATACAAGAAAGTGTCCACAAAGGTCAGTACTGGACATCGAGCATCGCAAGATTGCTCACCTTGAAAAAAGATCAATGTTGGGTTTCTTAGTCTAGACTTGAAAGCTCGAAAACATCGTCAGCGGTTTACTCACTCATCAGCTAGTGCAATTTTCAAGGTCCTGGGTGACAGCTCTTCAACAATGGTCACTCTTTTCAGCAAACAGCATCGCTGCTGCAACGTCTACCCTTCACGTTCCAAGGGCCGCAGCTTTCTCTTGTAGGATGAGTTTATTCGCAAAGGAAACCCAGAGCTTCACGAGTTTGAGTGTTTTGGAGACACATTATCTAACTGGTCAAGCTCAAGCAGCTCGAAGATACTGGTAGCATCGTTGCCTGAGCTGACCCAGTCGATGATCTGGGCTTCCTGGAGATTTGTGGCGAGATTTTCGGTTTTCGGAAATTCTTTGGCTTGATTCAGCATCTTTGCAAGCTTTGCTTCGTCTTTGTAGAAGTCTTGTAACACCGACAACACCAATTTGATGTGGTTCTTCTCGTCGAGTTTCACCACAAAAGAAACCCAGACCTTCACGAGTGGGTCTTCTAAAGACAGGTCATTCACCTGGCTAAGCTTAAGCAGCTTGAAGACACCGGCAGCATCTTTGCCTGAGCTGACCCAGTCGTTGATCTGGGCTTCCTCGAGGCTTGTGGCAAGATCTTTGCTTTTCGGAAATTCTTTGGCTTGATTCAGCATCTCTGCAAGCTTTACTTCGTCTTTGTAGTGGTTCTTTAACACCGACAACACCAATTTAATGTGGTTCTTCTCGTCGAGTTTCACCACAAAAGAAGCCCAGACCTTCACGAGTGGGTCATCTAAAAACACATCATCTGCCTGGTCAAGCTTAAGCAGCTTGAAGACATCGGCAGCATCTTTGCCTGAGCTGACCCAGTCGTTGATCTGGGCTTCCTCGAGGCTTGTGGCAAGATCTTTGCTTTTCGGAGATTCTTTGGCTTGAATCAGCATCTCTGCAAGCTTTACTTTGTCTTTGTAGAAGTCTTGTAACACCAACCACATCAATTTGATATGGCTCTCTTCGTCGAATAATTTCGCATACGAAGTCCAGGTCTCTATGAGTGGGTTTTCGAAAAGTATGCCGTTTGTCTTGGGAAGCCCAAGGGTTTCAAAGGCTCGTCTGACGTCAAATTCCATCTTCAGCCACCAATTCAACCGATCGTTCTCGGCCTCTGTGGCGAGTTTACTTGTTGCCGGAAAGTTTTTGGCTCGAGCCAGTATCTTCGCGCTAGCTGCATCGCCTTTGTTGCTCAAGAATAGCGCATATATTATCGACTCGTCGTAATCTTTCGGGTATTTTTTTTCCAAATAGGAAATCCAGACCTTCATGAGTGGGTCTTCAAAAGACAGATCATCTGCTTGGTCGAGCTTGAATAGCTTGAAGACATCAACATAACTGGGCTTGGATATCCAGTCGTCAATTTGAGCTTTCTCGAGACTTGTGGCGAGATCCTTGTATTTTGGAGATTCTTTGGCTTTAATCAGCATCTTCGCAAGCTCTGCTTCGTCTTTGTAGTGATCCAGTAACACCGACCACATCAATTTGCTGTAGTTTTCCTCGTCGAGTCTCATCGCATAAGAAGCCCAGATGTACA
Source organism: Pseudoperonospora humuli (assembly GCA_003991265.1). NCBI lineage: Eukaryota > Oomycota > Peronosporomycetes > Peronosporales > Peronosporaceae > Pseudoperonospora > Pseudoperonospora humuli. Next base: position 29,676 of record NQFO01005167.1, on the reverse strand, counting down.
TGAGTGGGTTTTCAATCGACATGTCGTTTGTCTCGCGAATCTTGAGCCGTTGGAAGACATCACCAAGAGTCAAGCTCTCTTCCAGCCACTTATTCAAAAGGGCCTCCTCCTCTCTTGCGGCGAGATCTTTCGTTACCGGAAAGCTTTTGGCTTGAACCAGCATCTTCGCTAGCTCTGCTTCGTCTTTGCAGTGATCCAGTAACACCGACCACATCAATTCGCTGTAGTTTTCTTCATCGAGTCTCATCGCATAAGAAGCCCAGATGTACATGAGTGGGTTTTCAATCGACACGTCGTCTGTCTCGCGAATCTTGAGCCGTTGGAAGACATCACCAAGAGTCAAGCTCTCTTCCAGCCACTTATTCAAAAGGGCCTCCTCCTCTCTTGCGGCGAGATCTTTCGTTACCGGAAAGCTTTTGGCTTGAACCAGCATCTTCGCTAGCTCTGCTTCATCTTTGCAGTGATCAAGTAACACCGACCATATCAATTTGAGATGATTTTCCTTGTCAAATTTCACCACAAAGGAAATCCAGGTCATTATGAGTGGGTTCTCAAAAACCACGCCGTCTGTCTGGTCGAGCTTAAGCAGTTTGAAGACATCGCCAGCGTTTTTATTCGAGACTAGCCAATTCTCGAGCTGGGCTTCCTCCAAGCTTGTGGCGAGATTTTTCATTGTCGGAGAGTTTCTGGCTGCAATCAGCATAGTTGCGAGGTTACTGTCGCCGTAGTAAGTCGCCATAGTCTGCACCATTGCTATGTTTGCGCGCTCAACATTGCCTTGATACAGTCTTTCAACAGCATTCTTCCAGCTTCGGTATCGTTGACTCGACAGATCAAAGAGTTGCCCTTTGTTGAACAGCAGCTTACTTTTGAAGAGCTGGTCCACTTGCTGTTCGAGTGTCGCTGTGGGCATGAGTGCGTTGACCAACTTCTCCAGATTCTGCATCACCATCGTGAAATGGTAGTTAGTGTTGGAAAGAAATTCACCAAACGATCGATCTTCAGAGCTTTTGTTCGCTGCATCCGTCATTGTCGCCGTGTGATTCCTCAAATGACGATGGACTTGGCTGTCGTCCAGTGGAGAACCAAATGACGCGCGTTGTGGCTCGGAGAGAGTCCTGGTGAAGTCATCATTCGCTGACACGGCATTGACGTACGTCATCGACGCTACAGCAGCGACAACCATGACGCCGTGGAGTCTGTAGTAGGACATGGCTGGCTTGGGTTTGCACCTCATCGTGACGCAGGGGACCAGGTAAACTTTGGGTTTGGCTGTCACTTGCGAAGTGTAGCGCAGTCTGTCTATGTATGCATAGCAGATTTCATAAAGGTATCATCCTTTTTGGTCGTCAAAAGTACCAAATGTCGTTTTTATGATGGCATGGTCCAATCCTAGTTTGATACACGGAACAAGATGATGCACGTTTCTATCTGCCGCTGAGAGAGCAGTTTGCGAGGAGGAGAGAGGAAAATGGTCTAGCAGACAAGTCGTGAAAGGACGTGTTATGCAATGGCCGCTAGCCTGCACATGCATTCTCTTACAGCTCAAAATCTAGTCACTACGGCACGAAATCGTATTGAGTCTAATTTACTACTCAATTTTTTGACTGCTGTACCAAATTTCACTAAGGTTCGATTTTTCACATCTGATCATTTGCAGGACCAGAAAATAGTATCGGCTATTCCCGCATTCTGGCTCATAAAGCTGGCTTTCTAGAATAATTTCGTAAAGTAGCGTAGAAAACGATAGCATTCGTCTGGAAAGTAACCATTTATTCAGCTTACGAATGTGAAAATTTGCACCTACCAAGCTTTTGACAGACTGCCTGGGGTCTGGAGAAACGGCACGCACAGTATAAGAGCATCATTGCAGCGATGCCATTGCTTAGGACCGGGAGCTGCAAGACGTGTCTAAAGTGACTGCAACTAACCTCTGAGCAGCGTGAAGTTTTTGCTGCAGGAAGTTGTGCGCGGATCGGGTGTTCTTCAAGTGAATGTTCTTTCGGAAGCGTATGACTCGCGTGGCGGTCGATGCGACAGCGAATCACATTGTTCCGACGAAGAGAAAGAAGACGTGCGTGGCGTACGGAGACCAGTCAAGGACACGCAGCAGATATCACAGAAGTTCTTCACAGTGGTCTCCATGGACGAGTTTAAAACGAGCAAGTTTTGCTTGCAGTGCCATCGTGTGAACACAATGCTGCTAAAAAGAGTACGTGCGTGGGTATCCTCAAGTACAGATTGTAAAGAAAGAATGCTACAAAGTGCTCCTCTGCGATCAATGCCAAGTACTGCGACTGTGACGTGAGCGTGGCCATTTCTGACTGCATTCCTTGGTTGTCTACCTCGCGCTCTTAACCATCTTCAACATATTTCCTTCCTTAAGAGCATAGTGTCAGTCTGGGGTGATTAGGGTTTAGCCTATTCACTTGGAGAATATAAGGTATCGTAATATTGCTCAAATGACTGCACCACTAGCAGACGACGTGGGGTTAGCGGCCTTGCGACGCCTGGTGCTCGCCGAGTTCTCGCTACCTACTTCTCCAATCGATGGCGCAACAGCTGAGCAACTGCCTGGGGAGGTGGAGGAAGGAAATGTCGAGTACAAGCTGCAGCTGCTGGAGCCGGCACCTGACCGTTTGCGTCAACTGACGACACAGATGAACTGGCGTCTGAACGAAGGCGGTGGCAAGGCCTTTTATGAGCTTGGAGTTAAGGACAATGGGGAGGTGTTTGGCCTCTCGGAGGACGCTGTGCTATGCTCTCTAGAGACATTAGCTCGGTATGGAGATGAACAGTGCTATTACTGTACTATTCATTCGCTTGGTCTTTGAAGCTCAAGATGTTGACCTTTTCTTGCAGAATGTGCCGTGTAGTGCATGCCGAGATGTCGCTTTCGATGTTTCGAGCTGGCCGAAGTGCTAGTCATAAAGCAATGAGGATTCAGATCACGAGAGTGCTGGTACACAACTCGATCAAGCGGCTCCGTGGTAGGTCGTTGCGTCAGCGGTACTACTAGTTGCCTGGTGCTGAATGCCTTTTGTGACCTTTAGTATCGGTGATTGGTGACTTTGAAAGCGGCAAGTCGACGCTAGTGGGGGTGCTAACGCGCGGCTGTTTGGATGACGGCGCTGGTTTGGCCAGGATGCAGGTTTGTCGCCATCGCCATGAGCTGGAGAATGGCTGCACATCTAGTGTGAGTGAACACACAATCTCAGTGGCTGCGGATGGACACTTTCGCTGCACAGATGACTTAGACACCTGCGACTTTGGTGATAGTGCTGAAGAGAATGACGAACCGCAGGAGTCAAGAAGGCAAAAAAGCTTCATCACGCTGAGTGATTTGGCAGGACACAAGAAATATCTCAAGAGCACAGCATCGGGACTGGCTGGCCAGTTTCCGGACTACGCTATGCTCGTAGTCGATGCTGTTGAAGGCGTTCGAGACATGACACGCGAGCACGTCAAGATTGCCACTGCTTTGGAAGTCGCCATTTTTGTGGTGATAACAAAAACGGATCGATCGACTGACCAACGAGTGGAGCAGCTGCTGGTTGAGATCACTTATTTGCTGAAGGCGTACTGTTCATTCCAACGAATTGTCTTGGCTACGGATACATTGATGGGTAACAAGGAGAATTTGCATAAGCTTACATCAGCGTCGGTTGTGCCGGTATTTCAAGTATCGAGCGTGGACGGCAGTGGCCTGAATGTGCTGCAAGGATACCTTGCCGTGCTCGAGCCCAAACATATGTGGGCGGCTAAGGCCAAGACACCAGCTGAGTTTCAAGTCAGTCAAGCTTATGATATCGAAGATGCAGGCACTATTATTATTGGACTTGTGCAGGCTGGAAAGGTTTGCGTGGGGGAGCGAATGTTGCTCGGGCCCGATACTGATGGACAATTTTGTGACGTAATCATTGAAAGCATCGAAGTGCAGCACAAGGCTGCACAAATTCTTAGTGCAGGAGAGACGGGCGCTATTCTCATACGCTTCCTGTCTGCTGTTCAGCCGGCTCATCGCATCAGGAAGGGTACAATGCTTGTGCACCCGAGTGTGCGACCCATGGCCACACGCCAATTTGATGCGGAACTGCTGTTCCTGCCAGACTCGCGCATTTTTCGCGAGAATTTCCAAGCGGTTATCCACACGGGCCACGTTCGGCAGATGGCAAAGATTGTGCGATTAGGAGGCCCCAATGGTCCAGCATCTGATAATACCGCTACACTGCCGTCGACACTTTCGCCTGCAACGACAATGTGTCGCTTTGAGTTTATGTACTGGCCGGAATATATCCGTCCTGACTTGCCGCTGGTACTACGCGAAGGACTTGCGCAGGCTGTGGGTCGTGTTGTACGGACTGTACCTTACTACAGCGTCGGTGCTCTACATGTGAAATAATGATAGCGCGGCTTGCTTTGCTCAAGTGAGCAGCGGTCAAAGTCTCAGCAAAACCCTTTATGCAAACGATGCGTGAGGTTGTCCAGCCCATTCGTCTTCCAACCTCTTCGCTAAGGCTGACTGGTTATGCAGGAGTATCTGTCTACCATGTATGCTGCGCTGCTGGTATCATCCAGGTGGTTTCTAGGTGAAAACGCACTCGTAACCACGTGTTTGTTTGTCTATGCTTCTACTCTATGCTGCCGCCTTCTCCACCTTTTGAAGTCCTCCATACGTCCCTCACCGCGAAGGTCGTTATTGAGCAGCGCTAGCATTTGATGCCCACGTGGACGTCGCGGTCCCCACTGTCAGAAATCGGTATGATATCGCTTTTCTACGGTCTTGCATATCTATAAGTTGCGGCAACTACAGGATGGTTTCGTACTTATCACTAGGAGAGTAAAGCTTTCAAATACATCAGTTTTCCTTTCTACTGCGAGTCATCTCTTCTAATCTTGCTATCTAACAAGATATGCATGTGACGGTGCAAATGGAAAGGAAGGGGTTGAGTGCTCACGTAATATCTTTACTACCCTCTGTAGACATGATAAGATCTTTTGAGACAATTCCCTTTTTCTTGTCCAAGTTTAGAGAGTGTCGTGAAAAAACAAATTTGCATTGTCTATCAATGCATAAGTGCGACATGGGATTGTGTTGATCAACAAACACGTGAAGACCGAAATACTCAGTTCTAGGTACAATTTGTTGCTCGCTTTACGATGGCATCACCGAGCGCCATTGGAGAGTGTCCTGACGATGATCGTGACCTCAAATGTATGGCGCACTCTGCAAGTCAATTGCGCTTGGATCTGGAAAGCATTACGACAGAAGATCATGCAAAACAGCCACAACCACAAAAGAATGAAGAGCCCAAGAAGGTCAAAACGCATAAACGACGAGGACCGCGAGCTCAGACAATTGAGGAAGTCTTTGCCACGCTGAGTAATGTCCGGTCAACGGGGTTGGATCCACCTCCAGAGCGCATTGTGCTCACACCGCGATCGGCAGAAGCTTGTTTGCGATGTGGTGTGAATCCTGAAACTTTGAAGATCCGAGATTTGGACTCATTTTACGATCTGAACGCCACAGCAGCTGTGCAGCGCATGCGTCACGAGGCCTATTCGCTAAGACGGCACGAAGAGATGCAAGCTGTGCGAGCTGAGAAGCGTAAGCTAGTAGACGCGGAAGATCGCGGTGCTAGTACACCAACGCCGTCTCGTCTCGTAGCTATTGCTGGGCCTAATCAAGCTGCAAAGTCGACACCATCCAAGTCGTCGACTTCACCGGAAAACAAAGGTTCTTCAACATTACTCGAAATTGAGCGACAGCGACTGGAAAAGGTCCGACAACGACAAGAGCGTGAGCTTGAGCAAATGCTCGTATTTGAAATGAATATGAATCGACTACAACAAGAGATCGATGCAAAGATGGAGCGTGAAAAGACGCAACAGGAAGCTATGGAACGTTCACGTGCTCGCTTTGCGCAAGAAGTAGCGGCAGACAAGCGTGTAAGAGAGATGAAGAAAAAAGCACAACTTGATGCTGAGGAAGAGCGACGAAAAGAACTGGCAGCCCAGTTGGCAGCTCGTGACCGTGCATTAGCTGACGAAAAAGCACGTCAAGATCGACTCCGTAGAATTGAAGCACGAGAGCGCGAGGAAGAGCGCAAAGTCAAAGCTGAAGAACATCGTGCAAAGACTGAGGCAGTACTTCAAAGTCAACAACGAGAAGTCAGAGCACGTCTTCATGAACTTGATTTGGCAGAAAAAGCTCGGGAGAAAATAGTCGAGAAACAACGCGCCGAGCGTGCCTTCGCGGTGGACGCGCGTCGTCGCGAAGTCACTCAGCGTATCCGTAAAAATCTCCGAGCGTCAAAAAAGCTGGAAGCACAGCGGAAACGTGACTTACAACGAAAGCAGGCAACTAGCGAGGCTTTACGTCAAGCTCGCGAGGAAGAGGAGCAACGCTTGCAAGAGGTACAAGCTCAACAGCAATTTGCTTTGGAGAAGAAGCGCCAATCAGTATTGGAAGAAACTCGACGTGAAGAGGCACGGAAAAAAGAGGAGCTGCTTCAGCGGCAACACGAAATCGATCGCAACGTACAGCAAGTTCGGAAAACTCAGCAGAATCAGCGTGCGTTGCGCAGTGAATACAGGAAGCTTCAGGCGCAACTCAAGCTCGATAAGGTGGAGCGAATAAAACGCGTTCAGGAATATCAACGACTGGAGATGCTGCGCAAATTGCAAGACACAGAAGCCCGCACGCAGCACATGCTCAATGAGAAGGAGTCACTTGTAAATTACCGTAAACAGCTTGCAGTCAAGACTAAGCTTCAGCGCGACCTCATCATGCGTACCATGGACAATGTCAAGATCACCAAGAAATGGGACCAGGCTTCAAAGACAATTGAAAAGATCTTAAGCGGTGGAACTACCACTCGCTCTGTAAACTCACGATCACTTTCGGAGTCACCTGCACCGTCAATTGGGAAAGAACGTCCCAAGTCGGGCTCTGGTGTCATCAAACGGCAGACCTCGCTGCCAATTCTTCGTCAATCTATGAAAATCCTTGCATCTGGGCAGCAATCGCGAGTGTTTCAGCCACCCTCACCACCTCCAACACGCACAGCATTCAAGTTTACGAAGGAGGCTCAGAGGCATCAGTCTACGACAAGCAATACCACGCAACTGTACTCGTCACCGTACGACGCTAGCGCATCGGCTTTTGCTTTAGCGCCGCAAGACCATCATTCAAGCAACGAGTAAACGTGCTTCTTCTATTTGTTTAAACCCTAACCTCTTTTAGTTGAGTATATTTATGGCCGCATTCAAGAAGTAAACGCTGCCCATCTGCCGCAGAGCTCCGCTCATCGTAAATTCGTTGATGGATGCACGCTTCTGCACCACCTGTTTCGACCTTTTACCGGACTCCTGTGATGCCTTCGCGCCTCCGTGCACCAAGTACTCACCGTCAGACCAATGCGCCTCGCTGTTGCATCGACTGCCACGCGAGCCACGTGCAACTGCCACCATAGTGATCAAAAGAAACAGCACACAGAATACGAGAGCGTCATTGTAGCGTTGCTGTTGTTCAAGACTGCAAGTTATACGACGTATTGAGAGCGATTGCAGTTTTTCTGGAGCAAGGTGAAATTCTTCCAAAAAGTTTTGCATGGACCGGCCATTTCTGAAGTGACTTCGTTTTCGATGTCGATTTATTCTCTAAGTCATTGTAGAACGATCTCTAATTTACCTGAGTTACCATTTTTTATCAATATGCAATTATGTATACTTAGAAAAGGTATGGCATGATAGAGGACATTTATGATGTGTCACTTGTCCAACGTCATGGTCGCTACGACGTTAGGAAGCGCTTGTGTGTATTTTCTTCTACTTCTTTCGCGCTGTTGTCGAGGGCGCGACTTTCACCTCTGTCTCTCTTGAGAACCTTCTTTTAGCAATTAGTGAGGCACACACCATACATTCGGTACGACTGAGGTGTCTAATACATTAGTGTATAAGTTAAGGTTGCATGTCAGAAACGGGTCCTACTGCGTTCAGTCTCTGTTCGACCACAATGGCCGCCTCGCTGTCGTAGGCCACAGCGCAATTTGCATCAAGTCATACGCACAGAAAGCAACATGAAGATTGAAGAGGAAAGCCAACTCCAGCTCACATCGACCTTTGGGCTCAATGCATTAGCCGCCATGGCTACCGTCCTGGGTGGCTGTATCATTTTCAGTAACAAACTTCTGCATCTTGCTAGTCCAATGCTCATGGCTGTGCTGCTCAGCATCTCCGGTGGCATCACAATCTTTCAGGCTCTCGTTGTTCTCTTTGCAAATTCGTATCTGGACTTTATCGACGCTTTCAGTGGCGGCAATGTCGACAGCATGAGAAGCAGCAGGAACGATGATCATGGCAACGCATGGCTCGCAGCCACTGGGTGTTTTGGAGGGGGTATCTTCATCAGTTTCCTCGTCGACTTCATCGTCCAGAAGCTCACGCCAGGCAATAACATGAATGGTACGGCACGGATGCAAACTGATCGACTGTCATTTGAAGAGGGTCATGTCGACGTCAAACCGCCGGTAGAGCTCGTCCAGAATCAAGGCAGCGACGTGTTTATCAAAATGGACGAAGAGGCCAAAGAAAAGCTGCAACGTATGGGTATCCTTAGTGCCATTGCTGTGAGTGTTCACAACATCCCTGCTGGAATGACTACCTTTGTGGCAGCGTCAAAACACACATGGGTTGGCTTGTCACTAGCAATTGGTCTTGCGCTACACAACATTACCGAGGGGATCGCCGTTGCCACCCCCATCTACTTTGCGACGGGAAGCACGTGCCGTGCTTTGCTATGGTGCTTCCTTTCAGCTCTTGCCCAACACCTCGGTGGCCTCATCGCGTTTGCGTCGTTGGGTATGAACGCTGACGAGTACACTCAAGGTATTTTGTATGGTCTATGTGCTGGCATGCTTGCCGGTATCAGCGTCAAGGAGACCATTCCGACCGCGTACATGTACGCCAACGGTCGAATGCATCTCGTTTCGACTGGATGTCTGGGTGGCATGTTCCTCATGTCCGCCAGCCTCATTTTCTTTAAGTACCTCGGTGTATGAGCGTTTTGATAGCAGAGAATTTGAACGGATGCATGTTTTTCATGGGCTCATGCCCCATTCGTTTTCCAACTCTTCTCTAAAGCTTAAGTGCTTATCCACTATTGTCTGTCTACCATACAAGTACGTTCTTGTAACTATGCTGTTTATTTATGCTTCTATTCTACGCTAGAGCGAGCTTCATAGTCCGATTGCACTCCACGTGGTCGTAGCGGACCACGCCGAAGCATTTCGTCGATTTTTGTCGGGAATCCACAGCCATCGCTACACCCATGCGCATCTCCTTCAAAAGCTTTTTGTCGTGCGTAGGGGCAGGGCAGCTAACAGACGAGAGTCTAGTGGCACTGTGAGCAGAGCTTGCTCGTCCTCAACTCGTCCATAAACACCCAGACCGGTCTGTTCTTTTTCTCTTCCTCATCTTCGGCCTCCTTTCATATCGCCTCTGTTGATATGGACTAAGGACTTCTACTTAGCGCTTGCGTCATGGGGTCTAATCCGATGAAGATATCTAGGAGGAACCACAAGGCTTTGGTTTCAGCCTCCGTCTGTAGTCGAAACAATATCACTGACGCACCGTATTCGTCGCTCGTTTCTTGATTGGCAAAATGGCGACTAAAGCACTCGCATTTTTCTTCTACAGAAAGCTCTAAGGCCTTGCTCTTACAAACACTACTTTCTGGACACTGTGAAAGATATCAAAGACGTGGCGCACTACTGTCTACCGATTCTTCTGGACGACTTCTATGACAGCGACATGTCAAGAAGATTTCACTTGCAGCCCTTGACATGATTCTCATACGTACGTAGAAACCATGTAGAATGGTTGCATTGAGCTTGATGTGCGCTCTCGTATGCATAATGGACACAGGAGATAGCGAAAACACCCGGACTCTCTTCTCGTTCAGCACCTCCGCCATCTTCTTATCTACCTCACACTGGAACTTCCACAAGAGTCGAGCGTAGAATGCCAGACCATTTTCTTGAATGTGATCTGGCCACGGAAATCGCTGCGCACTCCAGTCATCGGCAGTTATCTCGCGTTAGAATGTCTCGCATCTGCAGCGCTTCCGTCACGTCCTTCTCCTCGGTACTCTTGCACGCATGCATAATCGCATTGACGAGGGTTCGTTTTTCTTCTTTTTGCTTGCTTGTTGGTGAGTTCGCTACTAAGCTCACCGTACGTAGAGCCAGAGGCGTTTCTCGAAGTGAATCATCACGCCAGCGTTGACCGCCATTTGTTCACGAAGTTCCTGCTTGAGATCAGAATATCCGGTGAGGTTTGAGACTTCAATGAGTCCGTGTTGCGCTCTCTACCACTGATCCACACGGAAACTTTCCCACAAAGCGAGATTGTTCTCTGCAATGAGACGTGTCTGAGGAGATAGCGCCACGCCCGAACAACAGTAGTCAAAGGTCTTGTAGGTGAAGCCCATGTCCTAGCACTTCGACTGTGATTGGTGGATGCTATTAGCCTCGATCCCTATTATAAATGGAAGTGAAAAGGATATTTTGTGTGCGTGAACCCTCAAGTTGAAAACTTACAAGAGCAAACCATCCATGACTTATCGTGCAAGTCTAGACGATAATAGCAAAATAAAACTGCAGGGTCTACAAGCCGTCTGACTCAAGCCACTGGATTCAGTGGAACGGATGCAAAGCAGAGACTAGTTCTGTGTCGTGAGGATCACGCGCTGAAGCCTTTTTGGTCACGTCCTCCAATCCCTCCATTATCTACGTCCGGGTAAGAGCAAAACTCGACATTCTTTATTCCCGCTTCTCCTTAACTCTGTCAAGGTTGTTTTAGCATCGTCAATTCTAATCCTAATTTGATAGATGATTACCTCGCAAGTGACATTTTATTGGCTCCTATCGGTGCATGTCATGTTCGTCTCAGCGTGTCCTGTTAGCGAATCCTGCGCTCCGTCATGGATATGAATCTCTCTATCTCGATGGATGGCATTGCAGCAGTTAATGACATTCCCTGAGACAGCTGACGACTCCGTATCACTCACGAAAGAGACTAGGGTTCAACCAAAGTCCTGTCTCACGCCAATTTACCAACAAGACAGAATTACACACCACGTATGCATAGTGCATATAGAGCGGGAGCGCTACCAGCACGATGATTTGAGCTGCCCGCGATTCAGTTTGCTGGCTGTGCAGTACTGACAACGAGGCGACACGACGCGACGCACGTGCTGAGTACAACGCGGACACTAAGGGGGACAGACGAAGTGCAGCGCATTCCAAGGAAGACACGAAATTTGAGAAAATCGAAGAGCTAATGCCGTGGCGCAGATTACCATATCGTGATTGCTTTTGGGATCATCTGGCTTTGGCATGAAACTGCAAGTTGACGGCGATCTGATCCATCATTTCGATTTCGAGAGTTTATAGTGTACTTTACACTAGCTCCTCATCCAATCAGAATGACTCAATAGATCCCGGCGCATTGACCTTTTATCATCAGCGATGCAGCATCTGCAGCCCGATTCACTCCCTTCCTGGTGTCGTAGACGCCTCAGGCGCCCTCGGTGGTCCATTTTCCTGACTGTCATGAATGTGATTGCACTGGTACTGATGCTACTTGCACCAAAAATCGCCGCGAAGGACGTCGTCACGCCTCGTTCGGATGGTATTAGTTTTGTGGCAATTATGTGCAGCTAAATGAACGCCTTATTGATCAGTCTTTTGTACTTAACAGACGAGCAAGTTGTGACGATAGCGGTAGGGGAGACCTACAAGAAGCCTAATAAGGAGAACAAAACTTACCAGGAACTCAAAGTTGGTATGCCACGCTCTTGTAGCGCCACTCGACATTATGTTTCGTCTCTAGCTTGTGGTCTAGCTGACAGCAATGCCCTAATAAAGCGTCTATCTACTACCTTTATGCCTACGACGGAAATTGCAGAAAGCTTGCTGGCCGACTTTGACCATGATGGACGCGTGGAACGCCGCGAGATTCAGGAGATCAAGGACAAGCTACATCATCTGCTAGACACGGACGACAGTGGTGGCTTGGACCTGTCTGAGCTCAAGAAGAGAGCTCGAAGCGACCAGGACGTGGACGCTGCGTTGAACAAACTGGACAGTGATCGTGACGCTATAATCTCTTTGAAAGAGCTGGACGAGCGGTGGGAGCATGTAGGAGCCGAGATGACTGTAGCCGAAGTGGCGGACTGGGTGGCCTATGCGGTGCAGCTACCCCAGTACAGTGAGGTCTTTCGAGCAAATTCCGTCTCTGGATATACTTTTCCTTTGCTGATGGCGAACGATGGAGCGAGATTACAAGAGATTGGCGTACATAGTGAGCTGCATCGCCACCAATTAGCCATGTTTTTGCAAATGAAGTATCTTGGTATGGGACGAAAGCCCAAAGCGATAGCATCAAGCACTTGCACGGCTGAAGGCATGACTGCTCAGGGTAAAGTGCTGCTACAACTAGCGTGGGTACCGGTGGAGGATTCGCCACAACGCTATCAGCTGCAACGTCGCAGTCCTGGAGAATCAGTGTGGGTACTGGTGTTTACAGGAGCCGACACGGAGTTTATGGACGTTGTGGAACCTGACCAGCACGTGGTCTACCGTCTCACGACGTGGAACTCATATGGCCGCAGCCCCCACACGTTCGTACGCTGTGACGATGCTATCACCAATGCTGTTTCCTTATCAGCTTCGTCGATTACAGGCTCATCACCTGTTCCGCAGTCTAGCATGGGAAAATCGCGATCATCACACTCGCTGCCTTTCCAGAGTGGACACAAGCGAGCGTCTGAGAATGGGGACGGTCACACTGAAGAAGCAGAGCTTGCCAGTTCCGACGACTTGGACCACAACCTCGGCTTGTGGGGTTTGCTCAAGATTTACTTTTGGTGGCTGGACGACGCAATCGTCATTCTCTTGGTAGTGATGCTGCCAATCCGTGGAATTATCTACGGTGATGCTGATATCTTACTTCGACTGCTGCGCCGATTGCCACCCAATATGCCTACACGCGTAACAGTTGAGGTTGAGCCTAAGAAAACCACCGTGGAGAATGCAGTTGCTCGAGTATCGTGGGAAAAGCCGGTGGATAACGGCGTTCCCATCGTTTGCTACACAGTGCGTTGGACGCACACTAGAACTGAAGAAGTGAAGTGGATTAAGCTTCTGTCAGTACCGTTGCCCACTACGGTGATTGTGGAGAAACTCCATCATGGAGAAACGTACAAATTTGTCGTCCAAGCGACAAACAAGTTTGGATTGGTAACAAGCTCGAGTCGTTCCACGTATATGGTGCCAGTCCCAGAACTCAAGGGGAAGCTTCGACCCCAGCGCCATCCAGCAGATTCTCGTAGAGTGCGCAACCAATGCCATATATGCCACGATTCTTGTTACAAGAAGAAGGTGCCGTTCACTGCGAAACTGGACCTACATATCTTGCACTATTGCTGCATGTGTGACAAGGAGTTTTGTCACTACCATAAAGGGGAAGTCCATCATTCGAAGGCAGTCTCGTGCCCAATTGTTGCCGGTCATTGCCTCTGCGTCACATGTAAAGGAAATCGTCTGCAACGCACTGTCACTTGCTAAAATAAGGTAACAAAAAGATACCCCAACCGAGTAATATCCAGGATGAATACTTTGGCATCTCCATGATTGTTTCTCGTCTACCCTCTCCATGCGTCTCTAGTCTTGTGCCTCTCTCCTAAGTAGCTCCAGTGTGTTGTTCATGTTGATGGGTCTCAGTACCGCGTTGCACTCGACGTGGTTGCAGCAACGCACACTCGTCGCTTCTCGTATTGTAATTGAGCATTCGCAGTCGTTCTCGCGCTCGCTACTGTCGGGTCGTTACCGACGCGGGATCATGCATCGTAGTGCTACAGTACCAGGAAAAAAAGCTCGCTACATATTCAATCTCACTTTTCCATGTCTAGTGCATCGCTACTCTGCTCAGTTCAAATCATCCAGATCATCATTCCATCAGGTGACAACGCGGTGTCTCCCGCGGTGAAATCGGGCAGCGAGTTGTTTTGCACTTCGCCACTGGCAAACTGCGAGTCATTTATGCAGATAAAGGCTAGACGTCGCATATCGTCAAAGTTGAGCTTGTTTTGGCGACCAGAGTGCACCACCGTCCTCTTGCACAATGTTTTCTCGGACGCCACACTGCTTGGTGCTAATGAAAAGAGTGTGAGTGCCAGTGACTTGAGATTCGGCCAATCCTCCGCGTCCATCTGCCAAAACTGCAAGGGCGAGCGATTGCCCTTCTCAAGCATCTCCCATTTATACGTGCGGTTGTTGCGCTGATTCTTGGCGTAAATGACGTAGTCGGTGTATTCAGCTGACATTGCTCTCTTCCGCTCTTCATTCACACCCACGTCTTGGTCCGTTTCGGGAAAGTTGAAGATCAGCTCCTCAATCTGCTCCCGATAATCTCGTGTCATGGACTTGCCAATGTATCGTGGATCCAGCAAAAACGCCAACCCATGAGCCTCGCTAAGCACATATTGCCACCTCTCGGTGACGACTTTCTTGATGTATTCGAGCTCGACCGTGGTTAGACCGAACACCGCATCAAAGTCAGTGAGCAAGTGTTTCGACTCCAAGTAAACCTCAGAAATAAAAGCACGGTCGTCCTGGAACTTGTATAGAATCAGTTCGATAGGCGTAAGGATTGTGATTGCCTTTTCCAGCATCATCTTCCAGTTGAGACCAAGCACAAATTCTTTGATACTTTGTCGAATTGCGCGTTGATTTGCTGGTGACCCGGGCCCCAGAAACTCGGGGTCACTTACAATGGTCTGAAGCTCGTCTTCAGATTGCATCAGCACCCGATAACGTGCGCCAAGTGTATCCCATGACATTGAAGGTGACGCGTTCGCAAAACCCTTTATGGTGTCGAGCAGTTGGGAATTGAGCACCTTGTGTTGGGACGCGTACTGATAGCTACTGAAGAACGCCAACAACTCATTGCAATTGTTGGTAAGATCGACCAAGTCCTGGAATGGAAAATCCATCGGGACTTGCGGCGTCAATCGTCTGGGATCGTTATCTAGAGACTTTTCTGGGCCGAAGATATCCATAATAGCCAGATGGAGCGCATGGCAGATGCAGCCGTAGAAAAACTTGGTTGGGTACTCTACTTTCAGCATATCCCATGCGCGTGAGTGATACTCTGTACTGCCCGTCACCACTCCACTTACATTGCCTACAATCGGTTGCATCATTCTCTTGATATCCTGCGCAATCATGATGGAATTATAGCGCGCTTCGTCTCCAGCAGCTTTTTCCGATTCCAAAAAGAACCTCTTCTCATTGCTTACCGCCATGTACGTCACGTACGCCTCCTCTGGGTTCTTTGTGCCATACAAACTCAAGTTTGACCACGCATCTCGCTTCAGACAGACTCGCGTCGGACTGGTCGTGAGGTATCCCCACACTTGCTTGTGCATCTTCTCATAGCATCGGACAAGCAGCTCTCCTTCAAGTTTCTTCTTCTCCGGCAGCTTTACATTTGAGCGCAATACATTCAAAGCTCTAGCCAAGTGTGAGTCTTCCATCGCATCAAAGGCCATGCCTGTCACGTACGCGTGCATGGCCATTGCCTCCTCAAACATGTCAATCTGAGTCTTTGACATTGGCAAGTTCTTTCCTTTGCGGTCTTTCGTCCCATTTTTATCCTTCGAGTCGTCCTTCAGAGCCATCCCCACGTCCATGAGACTCTCAGGCATACTCTGTTGCATCGCCATCTGATTCATAACTTGCGCATGCTGCACTGCTGCCTGATCCAATGCACTGCTCGTGATAGTCAACGGTGTATTGGCCTGTTGCAGCTGGTTCTGTTGAGCTTGGAGCTGCTGCAGTTGCAAAGTTTCCAATTGAACCTGAGCCTGAGCCCGAGCTTGAGCTTGAGCTTGCGCTTGGGCTTGAGCTTGAGCTCGTTGAGCATGCGTCTGTTCTGTTTTGACGCGCTTCTTGGCGGGGCCTTTGGCATTGATCTTTTGATTGTAAAGCGGCAAAACGTCGGAGAATTGATTCACAAACGAGTATTGGTGCTGCATTTCCTGGAACTCGGGACACTTTTTCAAGTGGCGAATGGCTTGCTCCGACTTTTTGTAATACAAGACTTGGTGCTTACAGTGCTTGCAGGATGCTGAGTTGCGGCGTTGTGGGTCCGGCTCGTCCGTCAAGAGCTGCCAAATGACACTTGGCGTGCGTCCAGGCTTTTTCTTTTTCGGTGTAGGAGGTGGAGGAGTCGTGGCTTCATCGTGGGGCAAAGGCAACATGCTGCTTAAAGCAGGTGGCGAAGAGCTCATTGGTGAAAGGCAAGTTGAAGTGGCCCTGCCCTCGTGATTGGCTTGGTGGTTCTCCAAGGTGTCCGTGCCGAAGGTTTTTCTTCCTGGCCTTATTTTGCAGGAGGTTTATTGCTAAGAGCCTTTCGTTTTCCTGATACCTTCGCACGACATGAACGACATTTCGGATTTGAACCGAAACTTGGCAGATTTAACGTGAAATTGTGGGTAAATTGCTCAATCATTAGGATACTTTTTCGGTCTTGGCTACAAATAAGTAAAGCGGTTTTTCGTGGGGTTCTGCGCGAGATGCTGGAGCAAGAGCTGCCGACAAAGTCGCATACCGAATACAAGAAGCTGGCACACCTTGGTCGAGGCGTCTATGGAGACGTAAGAGTATTTATGAAAATGTCATGGCATGAGAAACTTGCATACATACACATACATACACATTGATGTAAAAGTTGAACGATACATTTGTTAGGTTTTTCTTTGTGAACATGACGAGACCAAAGACCACTTTTGCATGAAAGAAATGGATCTGACCTTCCACTCTGTCAACGATCGGTACGTTGTGTCACTAACAAGCGCAATATCAAGTCGACTAATTTGTTTGCTGCTTAAATGTGGAGCACGAGATGTTTGACCGAAGTGACGCTACTGCAGCAACTTCCTGCCTATCACAACATTGTGAAATTTCGGGAAGCTTACTGGGCCCAATCCACCAATCAAGATGAACAAATTCTTGTCCTGATTCTCGAATACGCCGATGGCGGCGACCTTGAGCAACATCTGCGTTTGACTAACAGCGCGCTGTTCAACGAGGACGAAGCACGTCGAATTTTTCGACAAGTTGCTCAAGGCGTGAGTCATCTGCATCGTCATCGTGTATTGCATCGGGATCTCAAATGTAGCAACATTTTTCTCTTTCGGTCTGGACGGGTCGTACTCGGAGACTTTGGAACGTCCAAGCAGTTTGAATCCGATCAAGCGCTCGAACCGCAAGATTTGACTGCAACGGTGGTCGGTTCACCTCTCTATATGAGCCCCGAAGTCTTGGAGGGTGAACGTCATGGCTTTGCCACCGACATTTGGTCGCTTGGTTGTGTGTTATACGAAATGTTGACGAGAGGAACGCATGCGTTTAATGCACCGTCCTATCCTGCGGTTGTTTATCGGATCACGCAAGGAGAATACGATCCATTGAACACGGCATTGGTATCTGATGAGGGACGCGATTTGGTAGCCAAGATGCTGCAAAAAGAGCCACAGTCGCGACCGAATATTGCAGAGGTGCTTCAATCACCTTGGCTAGCACCATCCGATAGCACAAAAGTCCTTGAGACTCTTCCAACGAGTATCTGTCCAGCTAGTATAGATCAACTGCCGGTTGCAAGTACACAAGAGCCAAGTGGGTCACTGATCGACTCGACAAACGCTCTTCGAGATTCAGCAAAAGTCGACAAGGATTGGACATGTGAGCTGGAACTTGGTGGGTCACAGCAGTCGCATCTCCCTCCACCAGCCCCAATCAAGCGAGCAACAAAGTCTCCGATACGCCAACTCGATCGTCTAGGGCACAATCACAACGACAACGATTCTCTTCAAAGACAGTTACCATTGATACGGGTATGTGTCATGTTGCAAATTGTCGCTGCATTGTCTAACAAACTTTTTGTTGAAGCTTGACTTGGCACCGCAGTCTCACAACCAGTTGCCAACTGCAGCTTCAATTCCATTCAACCAGCAACAGCCGAAACTCGAGATTCGAGGCGTTCGTATGCTTGGACCATCTCACCAGCATCCGTCAAGACCCAAGCAAAAGCTCAATGACAAGAAACTTCAGCAGTAGCTCCTCTATTGAATTTGGCTGCCAACGTTGGGTTAACTAGCAATGGGCAGCTCTTTCATACTCTTGATCGATCCCGTCGATGGTTCTATTTGTTGTTTTCTCCTCGATGCCACTGCGTTCTTGTGCTTTGGCTGTAGCGATCTCGTTGCCTGTCGTCCTGTCTGGATTCAGTTGAGTGTTGACTCAAGAGCTCCAGACATGAGTTGCTGCTGTGTGTATTCCCACAACATTAGCGCTCCACTCACGTGCACATTGAGCGAGCGCACGAGGCCAAACTGGGGGATTTCGACACACACATCAACGAGCTGCAGCACATCGACAGGAATACCTTCCTTCTCTCGACCCAAGACAAGCACCATCTTGCGCGGCATTGTATAGTTCGCAAGACTCACACTGGAGCCTGTTTGCTCTACTGCGACGATGGTGTAGCCGTCACTCTTCCAGCGAAGCAGAGCCTGGTACAGATCATCCCTTTGTGGTCGGACTTCTTCCAATGGCATCCACTTGTGAGCGGTAGCACTCACTGTCGCGAAAGTGGTGTCCTGCTCCGTCATACGAAGGTTGGGCACGATCAGCTTCTGAGCGTTGAAAATCTCGCATGTTCTTGCGAGTCCTGCTAGATTCGGAATCTTGTCCACCAAGCTTGCACACACGATAATGGGCTGTCGGGGACGTTGCCGAGCATTGAGCGTCTCGCCACAGCGTGCCGCCTCCAAATCAGTACGCATTGCAGCAGGCAGAACACTGTCTTCAAGCAGCAGCATCTTACGTTGCACGGTCAAAGCACCGCTGGTAGTTTCACTTGCAGAGGACAAAGCTGCGCGAGTGTTCCCTTGCGCTGGATCCGGGGCAAAGTGCTCGCGTTGATACTGGGCGTACAGCTCGTTCATCGCAGCTTTGAACTGTTCACTGAGTCGAAGTGCTTCGTCGCGAGGTAAGAGCTCGCCAAACTCGCTGATAAAGCCTGAAGAAAGCATGCCAAGCAACGAGCTTTCGTAATCAGGATGGAATTTCTCCAATTGACGCGCTTGACGACGCAGCATTCGCTTGCATTCTTTGTTGTTGCTCAAATAACGCGCAGTGCCTTCTAGAAAGCGAAGCCCTGGTGTATCGTTTGAACTCTGACGAAGTTGGTGAATGTGGCGGGGCAGGACCTTGGCTAGAAGACATTGGGCCAGCACTCGAGTGTGTCCGTGCGAGGAGTTGAGCCATGGCAACATAGTTTCCAGCAGTTCTCCAGAATCGACATCAAGCTTGTCTTCATCAAGCTTGCAAGTAGCGAGATAAGTCGACACGAGTAGCACAGAAACACCCACTTGTGGCATCAGATTCGGATCACGCAGCATTGGAAGCAGAAGCCCCGAACAGGTCTCACGTGGATACCTCGTCGCGATCCGCATACCGAAGAGTTCCATATAGTATCGTACGCTGGGCAATTGAGGCACTGCAAACGCAATCTGAAGTGTAGGAAGCAAGGCAGTCAACTGAGTCTTGGTGACATGTGCACTGATAATACAGAGAGCTTGCCACGATCGTAGCTTCTTTCCAAACCCTTCACTGTTGAGCATGTGCTGCTTTTGCCAATCGGGAGTCGCGTTGAGTGTCAGGAGTTTTGTGACTAATACATCCATGAGCTGCTGGGTACTTGTCGATGAAGCACTCGTGTCAACTGCTACGTCATTCAAAAGACTCAGCATTATCAACCGCACGAATCGGTCTTTGGCACAGCTTGCAGGTGCCATTGTTTGAGTCTGCCGTGGGAACGAGTCTTGGAATCCATGAAATGGAGTGCAAGTGTCCATCGAAAGTTGTTCCTTTTCGTCAATCACTGGCTCCTTGTAAAGCAGCAGTTCGACCAGTTCATCAGCAAACGAGAGAGCCGACGCTGGATGTGCGCGCCATGTCTGACACAAGCGGCAAGCCAAGTGAAAGACCACATTGGGGCGGTGTCGAGAGCCAAAGCGAATGAATTCGGCGATCCAGTGCTTCATAGTCTCCTTTAGCTCCTTGCGCAAGAGAAACACGGGCTGAAAAACACACGTGACGACAGCGCGAGTGAGCGCGTCAGGCTTAGCCTTGCTATCGATGTACCAAGCCCACACTTCCTCGAGCAAATTGCCAAGTTCAAAGATGCCGTTTGACGCTGGACTGACCAGTTGGGAGAGTGTCAGTGACAAGACGCTCACCATTTGGATCAAAGCTGATGGGTCCATCCCTGCTGTTGGTAGAGCCACAGCGCAAGCATCGTAGAGAGTTTGCAAGAGCTTCGTGTCAATGAAAGACGATGATTTCATGACGTCATGAAGTAGAGTCCACTTGGTCGCAGCCAAGCGAATGGCATACTTCGCCTCAAGTTTTCCCTTGTACCGTCGACTTGTGTCAAGTGCAAGTACAAGTGGAAGAATGCGTTCACTTTCGAATGCACGTAGCGAGTCGATGGCGGCAGCGTTAGAAGCGACGATGGCCAAGCATTTTGCTGCTAACGCCAAGTCAAAGACTGTTTGCTCCATGGCTGTTGCTAGCAGTTCTTTGAGCTCGTCACAGAGTGCGTCCAGTGCAGTCAATTCGTGCAGTGTATCCGTGTGCGTACACATTTGAGCGAGAACAAACGCCGCAGACTCGACCGCTTCTATGATGTCTTCCTTCGCATGATCTTCAGGTTCCAGTCCATCAGCTTTGCTTGTCGACGACACCTGGTCCAGCCAGTGCCGGACTACGGTCATAGCCAACCGAAAAACGTACGAGCAATTGACTCGTCCTGAGTAGAAGTCACTGCGTCGAAACGAAAACGTGAAGTCTTGCGAGGGCAACGAAGTGAGCGAATTCAAAAGTTCTTGCACTTGTTCCTCGAACGTGGCAATCACAAGCACCAGTCGAGTGCTGCTCAGCTCGGATGTCAAGCTTTCGGGCAGCAATGCACTCAACGGACCACGCAGTACGACGTTCAACTTGGCATCTTCTCGATTTCGAGTCGGTTCGCACGTACCGCTGGCTGTAAAGAGCAGCAGCCTTGCTAGTTGCGTTGGACTGAGTACATGTCGTACTTTCTCGGGGGTTTCCTCGGCTTGGGGAGTCAAGTAGGCCTCAAGTGCAGACGCCAGAGCTGCTGAGAAGCTGGACGATCGACCTACGGCCGGAGACACGTTCACCCATCTTAGAACCTGCAACATGGTTGTGCCAGCATCGGCCATCAAGCTACGAGTGGGAAAGACACAAAGGACACGTGCGAGTACCGACAGTGAAAGTGTCGAGACATTGACGTAACCTCCTGTAAGAGCATGACTCAGTGCATGCAGCATCTTCATTCGCATGGCTTGCGAAAAGGATTGCATCGCATGAACATCGAGCAAATACCGTAGCTTGTCTACCGCTGATTCACTAAGTAACATGGTCGTAGACGCAGAGGAGACTGCAAGCTTGAGAGCCCTCGCTTGAAACACTTGCAGCATGCTCAATAGCGCTTCCGACGAATGACTATCGGAACCTTCACCAAAAACCGCTACTTCCATTGCCGCAACAAAGTCGTCTAACACACGCTTCTCATCGCCTTGAGTGAACTGAAAAGCAAGGAAAGATACCAAAAACTCAGCCACTAGAGCCTGGAACTGAGCGCGATGCGCGTGCTTGAAGAGCACTGGGTCATTACACGCACGGAGCAAGTGATCAAGCACAAAGCGCTCGAAAGTACAAGCACAAGCAAACGAGACTTTACGGTCAATGCTCTTGCTAGCACTCGCCTCGTTTGCGCAAGCTTGCCACGCTCGCACACAAGTGTCCATGAAATTTGAGAGAAAGAGACGCTTTACGACCGGATTATCATGGGCAAACAGCCGTACGAGTAGACTCTGCATCCAGTCAAAGCTGAGCTCCACGGGCCATTGTTGTTTGCTATCCAGTTGCTGCTTTGAGTCATGGAAAACGACCAAGTAGCTCGTCAAAAGACCAGCAACCTGTGGCCAAACTTGTTCAATCAAGTGCTGCTCGTGGTGCATTTGGATGACTTCTGACGCCGTCAAGAACTTTTGCCACGTTTCAAGCCACAGCTCCGGTCGCTTCTCTTCCTTTGCCGTCAGCTTTTGGACCTCGGACAGCACCACGCAATGCGAAAAGGCCACTTTTAAAATGTGCAGTCCTTGTTTCCGTATCAAAGCGTCTTTGTGTCGTAAGGCAAAGCAAACAAGTCGTTGCAGCTTTGTATGGGCAATGACTTCTTGTGGGGCCTTTGGTACGAGAACGCAGATGAGATACAGCAGCTCATGGGGACGACTCTCATCGAGTGGCGTCCAGACGTCCACCACCATTTCCAATAGACGCACACAGTTTCTTTTCAGCGCATTCACGTCGCTATCAACTTTCACGAGTGGTGGCACAAGGTAGAGCCCCACTGCCCGTAGAAACTGCGGCTGTTGTCGCCACTGTCTCGTAGCGTACGCACAAATTTCCATGCACTTGTCGGTCATCTGCTCGACCTTTTGTTCGAGTAAAAGCTGCAGTAAACTACATAGAGAGTCATAACTGATGCTCACATGTTTCTCTTCTTTACTTAAGAGCTCTTGCACTCGATTAAAGAGCAGAGTCACCGTCGTCTCTTTCTTTGCAGTTGCATTAAGCAAGGTACGAAGAATTCGCAATGCCGTATCATGCAGTAAAGACAAGTATTCGTGCTGCAGCACAGGTAGCAGCACTTGATCCGTCAATCTCCCACCTAAGAGATCTTCCACCTGCTCTTTTGACCTATTGCTCAGCTGCAAATACTGGTCCAGCAACGCTGCAGCTGATACGAATGTGAAGTGAAAGGACTGCATGTCGTCAACATCGTCTTTAAACGCGGGCAAAGGCGTCAAGATTGCCACGAATTGCGCTGCGTCATCTGTAAACAGCTCCTGGATCTGTTCGTCGCGTAGGATGAGACCTGTAGCCACCAATTCGAACTGTACTTCCATGTCAGCAACGCCCGTCTTCTCTCGTCCATCATGCAGCTGCTGGTAGCGCTGCCAACGCGTCCATGCAGCAGATATAGCGTCTCGAGCGGCGCTCGTCACCTCCACCATTCAATAATTGCAGCAAATCTTTTTCTGCTTTTTGGTTGGATCATTTGAGTTTTGATCTTTCTGAATGACGATATTTTGTTTCTCGTTTAAAAGTGCGTTTCTAAATTTGCAGCATGTTTAATTTCACACGAGAGTCTAAATGTATCAAGCTCAAATTATCACTCTACCGCAAACCAAATATCACAATAACGTCCATGGTGACATCTCGTTCAGGCAGGCAGAAAGCTGCGCTCTCTGTGCCTATTGACGCGCACTTCCACGCAGCTTCGTCTCTATTGCATCATAATACTCAGGAGAAACTGAAGCCACCAGCTGAAGCCATCGACTTGACACTCGAGAGCGCACCCGTGAATCAGAAACGTTGTCGTTCGTTCTACGAAGATTCTGACGACGATAGTAGCGAGATCAGAGTTTCGAACACGGCGCTGGACTTGATACGAAACAGTAGACGACGTCTGACGGCGTCGAGTCAGCCTTCACAAGCTAAGAATCGAACAGTGGAGACGTCAGGAGGTCATTTCTTTGGTCAAATAGCTGGAGAGCCGCAGGACATACTAAGCAGAGCCAACAAGAAGGTGTTTGGCAATGATAGCTTCAGGCAGAACCAAAGAAAAGTGGTAGAAGCCACAATGCGTGGTCAAGACTGCTTCGTGCTCATGCCCACAGGAGGTGGCAAGAGTCTGTGCTACCAGCTGCCGGCGGTGCTGTCGAAAGGTGTAACGATCGTGGTGTCACCGCTGCTGTCGCTGATCCAGGACCAAGTGACTGCTTTGTTGCAGAATCCAGGGTGTGGCATCCCTGCTGCATTTTTGACAAGCCAGACGGTGTTGACACTGAAGAGATCTATCACAGCAGAGCTGGAACGACCTGTACCTAGCATCAAGTTGCTATATTTGACACCAGAGAAGATTGTCAAGTCGGCGGACATGATGGTCTTGCTACATACTTTGCATCGCAATGGAGCACTCGCGAGATTCGTCATCGACGAAGCTCATTGTGTCAGTCAGTGGGGACACGACTTCCGACCTGAATACAGTCAGCTAGGGCTACTGAAGAAAACTTTTCCGGACGTGCCGCTTATGGCATTAACGGCAACAGCACCTCCCAAGGTGATTCAAGGCGTGCAGCGCTCACTGCATATTTCGAAGGGGCCAGTGTTTTCTATGAGTTTCAATCGACAAAACCTCACGTTTGAAGTGCGCGACAAGCCTCGTGGCAGTAACGCGAAGGCCATGGAGGCGCTGTACCAGCTTATTTCAACGACATATTCACTGGAAGCGGTGGGGATCGTGTACTGCATGACGAAGCAGGACAGTGAAGATGTGGCCAATTATCTGTTTGACCGCGGACTGAGCGCGGACTTCTACCACGCCGGTCAGTCCGCGACGGATCGGCACATGGTACAAGAAGCGTGGCAGAACGGACAGCTCAGCATCGTGTGTGCAACGATCGCTTATGGTATGGGCATCAACAAGCCCGATGTACGTTATGTGATCCACTTCTCGATAGCCAAGTCTATCGAAGGCTACTACCAAGAAGCTGGACGTGCTGGGCGAGATGGCAAAGCATCGCATTGCATCCTTTTCTACAGTCCACGTGATGTGTCTAAGTTACGCAGCATTCTTTCCATGCCTCAGAAAGGTATGACGAAGAGGATGCGCGCAGTGCACATGGAGAAACTCCGATCTATGGCCGAGTACTGCGAAGACAACAGAACATGTCGTCGGCAGCTGCTAATCTCGTACTTCGGCCAGAAGTTCCAGCGCTCAGAGTGCAACCAAACGTGCGACAATTGCCGACGTATTCAAGGTGCCGCTGGTATGAATCACAGCTGAATCTTGATGCAAGTAAGTGGTGGATTTCCACAAGTTGATTGGCTGCCACTCAGTCATTCCACTGTTTCTTACACTGCACGCACTTGTAGAATGTCGTGGATGGTTCATCAGCCGACCGGATCTGGATCTGCATGAAATACGCCTTATTGAACTCGCAGTGCGGACAGCGCGCTGAACAGAAACAGAGAGACACACAGTGAGTCTCCATGCACATGCAGATGTACGTCTGGTTCCACGTACTTTCTGTTTGGTCGACATTCTCCCAGGCCTCGTCGCCACCAAGCACGTCGTCCACTTGTTTGCGTTGTAGTGGCACCTTTTTCTCCACCTTGTCATTGATCTGGAACAAGTATGGACACGTTTGACAGAAGAAACGCATGCCGTCGGACTGTATGTCGTAGAAGGTCGTTTAGTGAGTGAGCGAGTAATGAGATCAATAGAGAGTAAAGCAGGCGCACGCACGTCGGGCTCTACGAGCAAGATGTTGCCACAGCACGGGCAGAAATGCATCACGGAATGATTGGAGTCGAATAATGCGCATTACTTGCTATTTGAACCTTATGAGTTTTCATCCAATCAGAAGTAAACACAATGATGGTCATTGTCAAAAATGACGGAAGCAATTTATGACGGCTGGGGAAGCTCGGCGGACCGCTTCGACGGCTCTATGTGCCTTGGCATCGATCTAGGCACCACCAATTCGTGTATGTCGTCGTGCTCTCTCTTTGTTTGATTCGCTTTTTGACAGCCGTAACCTATTCAGGCGTCGGTGTGTGGCACGTGGAACGGAACCATGTCAAAATTCTCAAAAACCGCTTAGATCGCGGCCGCACCACGCCGTCTGTCGTGCGTTTCAACCCTTCCAACCAGCATGTAGATGTCGGTAATGTGGCTGTCGGATTGGAGACTTCTGAGCCCATCGGGAACACGATTCGCTCGGCTAAAAGATTGCTTGGTCAAAAATTCGCCAGCAAGGCTGCAGATGTGGCCAGAATCTACGCGTCATATGAGGTGGTACCCACAGCTCAAGGCAATATCGCAATACAAGTAACCCGAGGACAAAAGAAGGTCCATGTTCAGCCTGAAGAGGTTTCGGCCTATGTCCTTACAGAGCTCAAAGCTTCAGCCGAAGCGTATTTTGACGGTCAACTAGTTTTTGACAACGTGGTGATCACAGTTCCTGCTTATTTCAGTGACTCCCAGCGAAAAGCGACGCTCACAAGTGCGTCCATGGCTGGGTTTAAGGCTGTGAGGCTACTGAATGAACCCACGGCGGCGGCAATGGCCTACGGATTGTTCTTATCGGGCAAAAAAATGGTGACAGTTTTTGACTTTGGAGGAGGGACATTGGACGTGTCGTTGCTAAGCATTGAAGACGGCAAGTTTCAAGTCTTGGGGATTGGAGGTGACACAAATCTGGGAGGTGACGACATCGACAATGTGGTGGTGGATCATTTACTGGAGATGCTGTGCAAGCATCACAATGTGACTCGAGCACAAGTAAGCGATGCAGACTTGGTGAGACTGAAGAGAGAAGCGGAAAAGGCCAAAATGAAGCTCTCAGACGAGGAATACGTCGATGTGACGGTCTTTGAGATCGCAGCGGTGCCTAAGTTCACGTACACGCTCACGCGACGCAAGTTTGAACAACTGGGCGACCCGATGTGGAACAAGTAAGAAGTGTTGTGAGTTGTGCAAGTAACTTGAGGTTACTTATGCTCTGTGGTGATGGCTATAGGTGTCTTCGGATCGTGTCGAGTGTGTTGAAGGAAGTGGGAGTAGAGACTGCTGACATTGATGAAGTAATCCTTGTGGGAGGCTCCACTCGAATCCCAATTTTGCGCACAAAGATCTCGAAGGCTTTTGATGGCAAAGTGAGCTACAGCAGCTTGTTGTCTTGAGAGTCAATATGGCTACTTACTGTGTCTGTGCTTCAGGAACTCTGCATGTCTGTGAATGCTGACGAAGTGGTGTGCGAAGGAGCTGCCATTCAGGCAGCAATTTTGAGCGGTATGGATCAGCGTGTGTTCCGTGACGTGCTCATGATGGATGTCCTCCCGCTGCCCATTGGGCTTGAGACAGCGGATGGAAACATGGAGGTGATTCTTCCTAGAAATGCGCGCATCCCAACATCGGTGACGAAGCACTTCCAAACGTATGAAGACAATCAGCGTGGACTCACCGTCGAAGTCTATGAAGGCGAAAAGGAGATCGCCAAGGAAAATGATCACATTTGCTACTTCAACTTTGCGCTTCCTCGTGACAAGATTGGCAAGGCAGGTGAATTTGCACATCCCGTCACTTTCACCATGAATGCAAATGGAATTCTGCAGGTGCAGGCCGGAGTTCATCATGAGTTGGAGGAAAAACCAATGTCCAAGGCTGCAATCTTCCTCCTGATGGGCTACATTGTCGCGCTCTTTGGCTTCTACGTGTTTTTCCGCATCTTCTTCACCGAGGAGAGGATTAACACTGCACAGTAAAAGTTCATCAAGTCGTGGCAAGCCAAATGATTGAGTTTGCTTCCTCCGTTTGTCGTCAGTAGTCTCTCTAATGTGTTCATCATCTGTCTTTGTCATTTCGAATGGATGATACTCATAGTAGAGCTCGATCGCATTCAAAGCTGCCTCCATTCGTTTGTCGTCCAATCTACATCAATAACATACTCGTGAGGACGCTTTCCCACAAATCCGATGCTTCAACGCCAAAGTCAAGCATGACTTGGCTGGCACATCGCAGTACGAAGAAGACTGCGTGTCAGCCGTTCCTTATCGCTCTTCATGACAAACTCCATGTCGTACGGTACCCGATGTTCTTCAAACGTCATCATAAGCGTGCAATTCTTTGTGTAGTCCAAAAGCTCGTGATAAAAGACATGGGGCTTTCCAATCCCGTACGTGGTCGTCACATGTTGTTTGACAGCCACATAGGATCGCTGGCCGAGTCTCCAAAGCACGCGTAGTGCCCTCGCTTTTGCTCGAAAGGTGATACCAGTTCGCGGTCGTGACTCTTTTGCAAACTCGACGAGATAGCCAACAACTTTTTCACGAAACGAGTCGTCCGTCTTGACGTGGCCATTTACCAGGTACAAGATCCTCTTGACAAACTCTTCATCAGTTCGATGCAGTATCTCGTCGTTCAAGAGCTCAAACGGAGTTTCCTTGACGTCGAGGCATAAAGAGTCTCTGCGGACCACAGCATCTTGTACAAGCCATTCGTGGACCAATTCAAGCCGAAGCTTTGTATGCGATAGCTCAAGTAGTTTGCCAATGCCATTGGCCACTGTGTGAAGCACTTCACTCTTGTGAGTGTAAAACCATAGCGCATATCGTCGGTATAACTCGAGGAAAAGCTTGGCGGGATCGGACACGAGTGCAAGCAGCTCCTCCGTTTGTTTCCTGTCGTTTATGACGTCAGCTAAGCTTGAGGTCGATGGACCTGCACTTTGGAAAAGCATCTCCACTTTGACGCGTCGAATTTTGCCTTGCAATCGTCTTAGTGCTTCCTGTCCAGTAAACGAAGTGTCTGCGAGCTCTTTGCATCCCTTTTGGCCCAACACAGCAGCATGCAGAGCAAATTCCAACGCCTTTAGCTTCTCTTCACCCACTGGAAAGTTCTCCGCAAGCCACTCAGGAGCAGTCACTCGGCTTTCTCGATCGCTCAAGCATTTCAAAAGGTCTTCAAATGCACTGAATCGCGCTGGACTGGGGTCAATGCTGCTACGTCCTGCACAATCTCGCGGGATCTTTGTCGTGACCATGTTCTTCAATAGCAGCATTTGTAGCTCGTCTGGCTCCAGTCCAAGAGCTTGAGCGAGTCCAATCAACGCAGTCACATTCTCTTCGTTCACTACCTGAGCCAACACGACGCGAGGTTTTGCAATCACTTCATGAAAGGAAAGCACTTTGCCATCTGAACTCGTACCATTGGACATCACAGTGTCAGCGTTCCAAGCGTGCTGAGTCTTTCGACAATGCTTTGTCGCTCTTGTCGTCTGATAAGCAGCAAAAGCTTTCAAGGCATGCAGCACCCTCACTCTTCTCTCCACCTCTTTGCGCTCACGGTATAAAGTGGACTCGAGCAACAGACGAAAACTAAACAACAACCAATCGTAGCCTTGCCCCGAGACTTTTGGAATGCTTTTCAACACCAAGTTGATCAAATGCTGCTCGTGAATCTCATCGACAACACCCGCGATCTTGTCTTGGTACTCGAGATTCGTAGTAGCACGTTCGTTCAGCAAAAGAGCTTCAGCGTAAGCCAGGAAAGCAAAAGTGTCTTCAATCTGGTAGTGACGCGTGAGCTCCAAGACAGTAGCAAAGTCGTAATTGCTGCGAGTGATCAAGGTTGGCACGAGACGACGAATGTAGGTTAAATCCCGACGTTTGCCTTGGAACGCCTTGTGGTCTCACTCAATCCCCAGCAATTGAAGGTAATGCCACCATTTCGCATTCTCCTCGAGCTCAATACACTGATGCAAGAACGCAATCTGCTGCCACGCCCGAGCCGCGTCCGCACTGTAAAAAGCCAATTGCTGGAATCGGTAATAGTCTTTTGCCACGTTTTCACGAGAAATTTGCCGTCGAAAGGCGTGGAACGCGTCCT
>NQFO01005161.1:0-13278 GCA_003991265.1 Pseudoperonospora humuli | reverse complement strand
CTTTGAGTCTCTCACGACCACATCATGCACCAGATCCAGCAGCATAGCCATTGTGTGACGCAGTTCCATAGCTTGATGACGGAAAAAGGACCCATTGCCGTCTCCTTCCCGTCGCTCTCTTCGTCTTTTGCAGACTCGAAGTTGTCGTTTGCAGCAATGCGCATCTTTACGTGCTTCTCCACGCTCGTGTTTCAGCTGTGAAATCCGAGCTTCAAGGTCTTTTTGCGTTTGAACAGCAGCGTGAAGCTTCTCGTGGGTTTGTTCCAATTGATACTTGAGCTTGTCATTCACGTGCATCTGTTGCTGAAGCGTATGACGCACAACGTGCTCAAAGTGGCAGTCATGAGCACTCATGGCGAGGAAAAGCTCCTGTGTGGTCTCACTCTCCGCCTTCATTCGAGCGGCAGCCAGACGCAAAGCCTCGTGTTGCTGTTGCAGCTTTGTAAGCCCATGGACGAAAAAATCGACTTGAGCTCGTGACTGCAGCAGTTCCGTCTGTACTTGGCTCAAGTGCTCGTCCAAGGCAGTCGTCCGACGAAGGAGAAACGTTCGTGTGAGGTGCTCTTTGGCTCGTAACTTTGTCACCTTGAGCAGAAACTCTTTGAGTTTGTCCAAAGTGGGGGATCCAGTGTGCAAACGACGTTCAGCGTGTTTGACTGCCACTTCAAGAGCTTCCAGTTCGACCAAATGATGGCAAAGCTCGTCTCTTACGTGATGCTCTTGTACGTCTTCGTTTGAATCGGCTTTTGAGTGCTCACTGCTGGGAAAGCGACTTGCACCAAGTGAAGCAAGGGCAGGGAGGAACGTATTGCCGAACGCTGAGTGCTTGCGGACAAGGGCGTCATTCTGCTCGTCTTGCACTTGAAAGGAGCGCAAGGACGTGAGAAAGACCCCGAGGGACGTGTCGTGATCCAAAGACACGAGTCCAGTGAGTCTTCTCTCCATATCATTGCGATCTTTGCATCCTTCAAGGTCCATTCGAAGCGAGTCAGCTAGTAGACGCAATTGAGGCATGGAAAGGGACCGCATGGCTTCCTGTACGACGGCTTTGAGGCTTGACATTGGCACTCCATGGAACGACTCGAGGCGACCCCAATGGACTGATCGATCAACTTAGATGCTGTTAACGAAACGGATAGACGACGACAAGGACGACAAGGACGACAAGTACTCGTACGATGGCATGTAGACTAGGACATGTAGGAACTCGAGTTTGGGACTTGAAGCTCTGGCTCCTCCTTGGACATGCCACGAGTCTTTGATAATGTCTTGGTCTTGAGTGCTGTGGCGTGCATGCTCTTCCCCATTGACACAAAGGTGAGCAAGACAATGAACGAGGCGACACCAAGAACGACAGGAATGGGTGGACCATAGATGCGACTGGAAGCTTTGGACCACGTCGCTTCCGTCTGAGCTCTCGTGCATCGAGGACCACCCCAGGATTTCGGATACGAACACACACAGCGCGAGTCGACACATGATCCCGTGAGTAAACCCGTTGTAGCGTAAGTGCCCCCAACGGTGCAGTCTTCGTTTGTTTTGCAAAAGGCTCTACCACTCACGTCCACCACGAGGTTGTCAGCATCTTGATAGTCGTCGAGATGGCCATAAATCCATTGCTTTGTAGGATGACTCGAGGGATCACAGCCGACGTGCATATAATTGTCAGCTTCGAGATCATCGCCTTGGTCTTGGTACAAGCGAATGTAGTCGATCTTGAGGAACATTGGAAACTCGTGGCAAAGGCTGTTCACGGCCTCGTCCAAGCCATCGCCACGACAAGCGCTGCCAGCATTTGGAGGTGTCGTTCCCCATGAACTTGACAGAGCCACATTCAAGATGAGTGACATGGGCTCTTGGACCATCACTTTCTCAAGATTGCTGTGGTTGCCACTCTGAGGCACGTTCGACAAGGCATCAGCTGTGACTTCAAACAACGGATCACCCTCGAGCATCCATCGCACGTATCCGTTCACACCAGTGACCCATTCAAGCTGATAGACGACATAACTAGTGTAAGCTCCGAGATGAACGGGCCAATTCGCGGATATTGCATCCATCTGATACTTGAACGGGTCCATGGCGTTCGACTTTGGCGTCGTGGACGTTCGTGGACTAGCACATCGTACGTCGGTGTTATCGGGGTCACACAGGTACGCTCCCATGTACGAATTCATGATTGGAAAGCATGTGCCATTCGAGTTAAGGCCCCAGTGAAGACTCTCGATGCCATCAATGAGGTCCAGATCACCATTGACGTCCAGAGATGCAGGACACGTGGAGGTCGTACACGAGTTTGCCGTAATACCGCGAGCAACGGACGCATTGATCGTGGCAAAAGTCTGCACCTTGTCGCTCTTCTTGGCGCAATTGTTGTTTGCAGCATACCGAAGACCTTGGTACCAGGATTTGTGTCCTCGCTCGTGTTCGTAGTAGGCCGTTGGCACGTCAATCAAGTTGGCACCATTTGTCTTGCAGTCGTATGTAAACACACAGTACGGCTTGGTCGCATCAACTCCTTTCGAGTCGGCAGGAAAGAGACGAAAGTCGCTGGGCATTCCTGGTGCAATTTGCAAGGAAGATGAAATGGCCAAGCCACCGCCTTCCAGTAGATCAATCTCAGGCGCTCCACGTCCTTGATTCGGGTTCAGTCCATAGCCAGGATTGTCGTCACAAGCACTGATCCGCTGGTTCTTTGGGTCGAAGACTTCGGGCTCGCACTTGTCGTAGGAGAAGGGCCACATGCGGTTTGTGGACGCTGAAAAGATCGCTCGACCCAAGTTCCCCATCATCCAAATACCAGGCCACGTCGGGTAATAGGAAGCATCGGTCACTTGCCTTGTGTTGCCTCGTTTCAAGTCTGGATTGCCTGAAGTAGGAGACACTGCACCGGGCAATTGAGCTCGAACCTCAAGCATTCCGCCTTGGAAACAGAATTTGTTCCAGGATTGCACCATAGCTGCACGATAGTAAAACGTCGAGTTTTGGAAATTAGGTGGATGTTTGTACATGTTGTAGACGGAGACAGTGCTGTTGGTCTTTGCTACTTGAATGTAGAAGAAACAAGTGCCCTGATCATCGCACTTGGTGCCTGTCATGTTGTGGGAATAGATTTCCAGAGCTCCATTCACTCCATCGGCTTTGTCAAGCGATGTCCACATGTGATCAGTACCAGGACGAAAGCTTCGATTGGCCACGTTGAATTCGTCACTCATGATGAGTTCCCATTGTCTTCCACGAGACGTTGTATAAGTCCTTTGGCTATCACGAGTATCAGGATCCACCCAGCTCTTAAGCCCAGACTTGGTCGGATACTCGGACGATGTCGAGCTCTTCTTCCCTGCACTCAAACTAGTGCTCAAGACCACGAAACACGCTATCACAAGCAATTGCATCTTCGGCTACTCGAAACGAGCAAAATCGACGAATGATCGCTCGTCTCTCACGACTCCGACGCTAATCTGCACAAAGCAAAGTACTATCACCGAGTGCAAGATACTACAACAAGGCTCTGCTGTAGTCCCATGGAATCGACGAGACTCTGGGAAAGGTATTGAGAGATATTGTCGCTCGTCAACTGCTTCGCACGCGAGTGACATCTCGTGTGGCTATGTAGATACTTGACTGACCATACAAAAGAGAATCTCGTACTCGTTGCTGATCACATCCATCAACTCGAACACGTTGAGGAGATTCGACTTGCACTTGTCGTCGACGTTCAAGAGCTTGGAGCCTTTGTCGCAAAGGCAATGAGCAATAACATTGCCATGTTACTCCCGATTGACAACGTCATTGAGGAATCAGACACACGCTTGAACAAAGGACTGGACTTCTCCGAATGTGGATTTTAGCGCTACGTGGGATGTCAACGAGTGCTCATTAGCAAAAGCTGACGCAAGTGTCTCCTTCTCGAACTCACACTGTCGTCAACAATGCAATTGTCGTCCAAACCTTCGTCCAATGTGGTGCTCGATCCATTCCTTCCTTGATCGAGTGAGTGAGTGACTCTTAGAACCACAAGTCATGTAGATCGTCGTCTAAGTCTCAATCAAGACGATCTTCATGTGCGTCGACATACATTTGAAGATACTTGCAGCGTCAGTCCCATCACTTTGGTCTCGTCTGAGTGTTTGACAAACGATGTGTGTCCTGGGGTGCTCATCATTCAGCCGTCATCACGTCTTCTTCTTCTTCTTGTTAGACAAAGTTCTCACTGTAATTGTCCTTTGGTCTTTGGTTCGTTAAGCGGTTCAGAGTGTATCCATAATCGATACTACTAGCTTTCTTGGAGTACGGATTCGTCTTGCTCAAGACTTCCGCCTCCTTCTCCATGGAGATCATGGACATGTACACTGAAATGATCGACAAAACCACGATGAGCCCTCCAATACTCAGCGACAGACTCATCGGCGGACCGTACGCTTCATGGGACACCTCGTTCGCACTTGAGCCGCCCAAAGCTGTCGTGCAACGTGGACCACCCCATGACGTCGAATACGTGCACTGACATCGCTCTTCCACGCACTTTCCAGTTTTCAACGCTGTCGTGCCAACGCCGGCGCCAATCGTGCAGTCGTCGTCTTTCCTGCAAAAAGCTTTGCCCGACACCTCCTTCCACGGGTTCTCACGGTCCACGAATTCATCAAGATGTGCGTCAATCCATTTCTTGGTCGGATGACTGGATGGATCACAGCCGACCTGCATGTAGTTGTCAGCTTCGAGATCGTCACCTTGGTCTTGGTACAAACGCACATAGTCGATCTTCATGAACATGGGGAACGAGTCACAAATGGCGTTCGCCACCAAGTCGTTGCCATCTCCACGACATTCTTGCCCCACGTTTGGCGGTGCCGTGCTCCACGACTTTGACAGCGCGACATTGGAGATCAAGTACATGGGCTCCTCTAGCATCACCTTCTGCGGGTTGTTCTTCTTGCTGCTCTGCGGGACATTTGAGAGCGTGTCCGTAGTCACCTCAAACAGCGGATGTCCATCGAGCATCCAGCGTACGTACCCGTTCTTGCCTGTCACCCATTCGAGCTGATAGGTGAGATACCCAAGGTACCCGCCCAAGTGAATCGGCCAATTCGCTGAGATCGCATCCATCTGGTAGTTGAAGTCATTCATGGATTTCGACTTTGGCGTCGCGGCGTCACGAGGACTTGGACACTTTGGGTTGGTGTTATCTGGATCGCATAGATAAGCTCCTGTGTACGAGTTCAAAAGCGGGTAACACGTTCCATTCGAGTTGATTCCCCAGTGAAAAGTGCTGGCGTCGTCCATGAAGCTGATGTCACTGTTTACATCGATGGAAGCTGGACACGTATCAATACTGCATGTGTTCTTTGTAATCCCAGCCTTCACGGACGCAGCGACAGTGTCATAGTCCTGCTTGGCCTTGGCATCGGGTTTGCAATAGTTGTTTGCACCATACCGAAGGCCTTGGTACCACGACTTGTGGCCACGTTCTTTCTTGTAGTGAGCTGTTGGCACATCGATCATATTCGCACCAGGAGTCTTGCACTTGTACTTGAACAAACAATCCGGGTCGGTCGCATCTTCTCCTCCGAAATTGACAGGGAATCGACGAAAATCTTCTGGCATTCCAGGCGCAATCTGAAGTGACGACGAGATCTCCAAGCCGCCGCCTTCCAGTAGATCAATCTCGGGCGCTCCACGTCCTTGATTCGGGTTCAGTCCATAGCCAGGATTGTCGTCACAAGCACTGATCCGCTGGTTCTTTGGGTCGAAGACCCCGGGCTCGCACTTGTCGTAGGAAAAGGGCCACATGCGGTTTGTGGACGCTGAAAAGATCGCTCACCCAAGTTCCCCATCATCCAAATACCAGGCCACGTCGGGTAAAACTTGCTTGTCTTGACTTTTCCCGACTCACCAAATGCTAGATCCGGATTTCCCGACTCTTTTGTAACAGCTCCAGGCAATTGAGCACGTACTTCGAGCATTCCGCCTTGGAAACAGAATTTGTTCCAGGATTGCACCATAGCAGCTCGATAATAGAAGACGGCTTCTTGGTATCCTGGAGGATGGGTGTACATATTGTAGACGTGAATGACGTTCACTTGGTCTCGAATTTCAAGGTAAAAGTAGCACGTGCCATCGTCGTCACACTTGGTACTCGTCATGTTGTGGGAATAGAGCTCTAAAGCGCCATTGACCCCATCAGGTTTCTCAAGAGAAGTCCACATATGGTCCTCACCAGGTCGGAAGCTCCGGTTTTTTGTATTGAATTCGTCGCTCATGACAAGGTCCCATTTTCGACCACGAGAGCTCACATGCGTCTGATGATCTGCTGAAGTAGCTGGATCGACCCATACTTTGATGCCCGATTTGGTCGGATACGTGGACGTCGTGGAGGTTTGAGCAGCGTGAAGTGCTGAGACGATGGCAAGAAGTAGCACGAAAACGGAGTCTCTCATGGATGATATTCCTCTTGACTGCCGTTTTTGGCTTTACCTGATCTGATACCAATGGAATATTGGTGCGTGACCTTTGTTTGCTTTCTTTCCAAGTGACCACGATCACAACTATGTGGTCTCAGATTGCTAAAGTAGACCGACAACTTGTCACGACGACGCAAGGGCACGTCGTTACGTTTGTCTACCAAACGCGATATCCCTCTACCATGACAAACGTCGAGTTGTGAGCTTTTCCTACTGAAATGGAATGTGGGATTGCGATATTCGCGTTCACTCGTGCAAAGGTGCATGAATGTACCACACATGGTGTCAATACAATCGTATCTTGGTGTTGTCAAGACGGAATTCAAGAGCCAGCGTCGTGTCACTTTTGACGTGGAGAAGACGCGATATCAGCACAACACCTCAGTGGCCTCGCATTTGTCTTGTATCCAATCGATGCCATACACCTCCTTATGCTCATGCAAATACAGCTACAAACTGAGCCACTCAAGAGCGAAACTCAACGCGGTTATCCTCGACTTGTGGATCAGAAATACCTCATTTTCTGATCTTGCGCTTGTTGATGACTGTTCCACGTCTTTATTCCGATGTCGTGACCCAAATTTTGAGAAACAATCCGTATATCAAGCAGAGGATCTGATTGGGCAAAACGAAGGAGCGCACATTGCATGACCTTTTGTGCAAACTCCAGGACCCAGTTTGCTCCTTCGTTTAAGTAAATATGTCAATATCTCCAGCAGTCAGTCAGTCAGTCCTACCTACCGGATGCTCATCCTAAAAAGAGGTCTTCGACTTTACACTCATATCACAAAAAGCCGTTCGTTCACTTCCAAAAGTCCGACTCATGGAAGACATTGGACCCATCGATCCGAGCATCTTCGCTGCGTTGCCCGTTGATATCCAGCGCGAGATCCTCTTGGTCCACAATCAAAATGGCAACAGCTCGAGAAATCGCTCCTTTTCAGCGCCAGGGGAGATTTCAGACGCCCGAGTAGCCGCTTGGAGCTGTCGCGTCTGTACGTTCCTCAACCATCCGCAGCTCATCGAGTGCGAAATGTGCGGCACTTTATGCATTCCTCTCGAAACTCATCATGTCCAAGAAGTGGGAGTGGCGTCAGGACCACATTCGGCAACAAGACTAGGACGCACTTTGCGGCGACTGCGTATGCCTTCCACGCCCGTCACAGTCACTTTGGCTCAGAAACGAGACCCCACAGCTGAAGATTTGCTTGGGGCAGCTACGAGCAAGTTGCAGTCAGTGCGAGAATCGTGGACAGGACGACGGTCGAGAACCAATTCGACTCAAAGTGGAGCTCTGAAGCCGTCCTTGGAGGCCATGAGAGAACTCACGGAGCTGCAGAGAGACCTTACACACAAGGTTGTGGCTGGAGACGAGTGGTTTGACACGTCCTTGGAGCGACTCTGGAGAGCTGGTAAGGACCGACAAGACAGTCAAATGTATGAAAAGACTAGAGTCGACTGGGTAGCGCTGGGGTTCCAGAATGCCAGTCCGGAGACCGATTTTCGAGGAGGTGGAGTATTGGCGTTGAAGTGTTTGCTCTACGCTTTTGAGACGCATCCGACGGAAATGAGAGCGATTCAGGAGGAACAGACACCAGACGTGCAACATGGTAAACACAAGAAGAAATGGTATCCCGTGTGTGTAGCGGGAATCAACTTGACGTGTTTGCTTGCGGGGCTTCTGCAACTTGGCAACGGACGGTTTTCGGAACGAAAAGAAGTCTTTTGGCAGCTTTTTGAAGAGCCTACAGCTTTCTATGAGCTCTTCTTTTTGAGTACGTTGGCTTGGTACGGTGTATACGCAGACTGAATTGATGGACTGCTTACTTTTGTCTTGATTGTACTTCAGCTTTCATTAAAATGGACGCGATATGGCACCGTCTGAATGCGACTTACATGGAGTTTGGCCGTAAGTTGGAGCTGAAGACGCTGAGTTTGGACATGCAGTAACAACTGACGATCTTTGCTTTTTCCCTGTCTGCACAGTGGTGCTGAAAGCGACGCGGAGGTCTGCGGTCTTCATGCTGGATCAAGCTCCAGCTACATTAATGGACCTGCGTGAAGCCAGTGATCAGGCGTTTTTGGACCGCTTCGTGGTCAGTCTCTCGGCACGTTCACTTGCTGACTGGGAGGGAGGCGAATGCCCAGATCCGAATCATGCGTTGGAGACAGAGGACGCTCTTATGATAGCAAAGACGTGTGCTACACCAAAACATGCAGTCTCTGCTACAGACGACGTATATTGGCCCCTTCGTTAGAAACGTTCGAATGTTACGAGTTTGAGGTCATCGATTGCAGCTTGAGCTTTGATTTGTGCTGATGGCAGGGAGATCGACTTTTTGTCAGTACTTCTAGAGGTTCAAGCGCAGAGGATCGTTTCATCAACAAGCGACTTGGCGCATTCATGCATCGGGCGGATGCTCCGATTCGTGTCGAAAAGTGCTCCTACTGCTCAGCATCTTTCAAGGTGATGCCGCCTTCGCTTCTTTCGTGGACCACGAGCAAAGTCGTGGCATCAAAACAGTTTCAAGTCTTAGCATGACTCGACCAGCTCCATGCAGTCAAAGGTGCCGAACGGTTGACGAGCTTGAAAGCGGACGGACGATTGCAAACGATTGTCGAGTAGTGTCCATCGTCGTATATACTCATGCAACAGGCAGTACGGGGACGCCATTGTAGCTCGATACGTCGAAACGTTTGGTTGTAGGTACAGATAATCTAGACAAAGCTCTGGTTGTCCTTTGACTTTACGGCAAGATGTGAGCCACGGAGAGTGTTATCGCTGACCGGAACGACTTCAGTAAATGTAGCAATCCTTCGCCGTGCATCCACAGCAGCCTTCGCCAATCTCGTCTGACGCGCCGACTTTGACGTGGCGATGTAAACGGAGGCCGCCGATAAAAGAAAGACCCCAACTGCAAAACCGGCGGCAGCTTCCGGTGGAGGACCGTACGTCCTGTTTACAACTCCAGCATCGGGGGATCTTGATCCTGAAATCGCAGTAGTACAGCGAGGGCCGCTCCACGAATGGTACAAGCACTTACAGCGCTGTCGCACACATTTGCCCGTCTTCAGTGCAGTTCTTCCCAAAGCACCGCCAATCGTGCAGTCATCGTTCGTCTCGCAGAAAGCTTTGCCGGCGACCTCCACCACCTTGTTATCGTTATCTTCATATTCGTCAATGTGTCCCTCGATCCACTCCTTGGTCGGATGACTTGCCGGGTCGCAGCCAACGTGCATGTAATTATCAGCTTCAAGGTCGTCGCCCAAGTCCTGGTACAGACGAATGTGGTCGATTTTCATGTACATGGGGAAGGAGTCACAGATGACATTCGTGACCGGGTCCTTGCCATCGCCACGACACTCCTGCCCCGGGTTTGGAGGATTCGCACTCCACGAGCTCGAGAGTGCGACGTTGAAAATGACGTACAGCGGTTCCTCAATCATGATCTTCTTTGGGTTGTTCTTACTCGTGCTCTGAGGCACGTTCTCGATAGATTCCGCCGTAATTTCAAACAATGGCTCGCCTTGGAGCATCCAGCGCACGTAGCCGTTCTTGCCGGTGACCCACTCGACCTGGTAGTCGTAGAAGCCTGTGTACGCGCCAAAATGAATGGGCCAGTTGGACGAAATGGCGTCCATTTGGTAGTTGAATGTGCTCATGGCACCAGACTTGAGCGTACCTTCCTCTCGAGGTTGAGCACACTTTTTGAACGTGTTGTCGGGGTCGCACAAGTACGATCCCAAGTACGAGTTCATGAGCGGAAAGCACGTGCCATTCGAGTTGATTCCCCAGTGATCGTCCCCTTTGCCATCGATGAAACTTAGATCGGCATTCACATCACCAGAGGCAGGACACGTATCGATTTCGCAAGTGTTTTCAGTAATGCCTTTCTTCACAGATGCAGCGACGGTAGAAAAGGTTTGCTTTTCACTCGGATTCTGCTTGCAGTAGTTGTTCGAGGCGTAGCGAAGACCCTGGTACCAAGATTTGTGACCACGCTTCTGCTCGTAATGGGACGTCGGCACATCAATGTAGTTCGCTCCAGGCGTCTTACAGTTGTACTGGTACAAACAATGCGGCACGTCACCCGTTGACGTATCAACCCAAAAGAGACGGTATTCGTCAGGCATACCGGGAGCAATCTGGACCGAAGACGAAATGGTGAGACCGCCTCCCTCCAAGACGTCAATTTCAGGAGCACCGCGACCTTGATTCGGGTTTAAACCATAGCCAGGACTCTTGTCACAAGCGCTAATGCGCTGAAAACTCGGCTCGAAAACATCAGCATCGCATTCATTGTACGAAAAGGGCCACATGCGGTTTGTCGATGCCGAAAAAATAGCTCGACCGAGATTTCCCATCATCCATATGCCAGGCCAAGTCGGGTAGAACTTGGTGTTTGCGACCTTGCCGTCGTTTCCTAAAGTGACATCGGGGTTTCCCGACTCGGAAGTAGTCACGCCAGGAAGTTGAGCTCGAACTTGTAGCATCCCTCCTTGGTAGCAGAATTTGTTCCATGACTGAACCATTGCACCTCGATACCAAAAGTGCACTTTTTGAAAACTTGGAGGGTGTGTGTACATGTTGAAAACTTGGATAACGTTGACTTCATCGATGGTTTTTATGTAAAAGTAACACGTGCCGTCATCGTCACACATCGTAGACGTCATATTGTGGGAATAGAGTTCCAGAGCACCGTTGACACCATCAGGCTTCTCGAGCGACGTCCAAAGGTGGTCGTCTCCAGCGCGGAAGCTGCGATTGACCACGTTGAATTCGTCACTCATGACGAGGTCCCATCGTCGTCCACGTGAACTAGTGTATTCGTATTTGTCCTTAGGGGTATCCGGATCAACCCAAGTGCCGATTCCTGATTTCGTCGGATATGTCATGGCATTTGTGGCACCAACGATGGCTGTGGAGGTCAGGCACCACCATGTGAAGGCCCATACTGAGACGCATTGGACGAGCTGCATGGGAAAGTGTTTGTTGTCTTTGAGCTTAAAGTGGCGAGTTGCAGAATGACCGATTTCTCGGACCAAAGTCAACAATAAGGCGACATGTTTTGAAGCACAACTTTTCTACCGTTACCGACTGAACCGTGGCGGACAGGCCATGGGGCGTCTTCAAGAGGTTTGATTCACTCACTCTATTGAACTCGTTTCTTTGTTATCTATAACTGCGTGCGTGTAACGAACTTTTCAGCATCACGTTCACCTGATGAAGTCAAAAACATGGGCACTATCAATGTACACGCTTTGGCTCATTGCAACTCAAATTTGCAATCTCACCAAATTCTCCTAGTTTGACATTTGGCTATATACGAATCTCTTCATTGCTATTTCTCTCGAGCGTGGTCAACAACCTTTCGCCAGAGCGCACGTATTGGCTCAAGTAGCAGAGTTGTAGCCATGCATTAACAAGTGGCACTGCATGCATCTATCGTGAAAAAACAAGTTTCGAGCTAACGTTGACGCATGCATGACGCAATTGTCTTGCGCTAGAAGAAGCATACAGTATGCAAAAATTCCATCAGATGTTGAGTAATCCTCTCTGTCGCCCCGTCGCCCTTAAAAGAGGAAAAAAGCTTCATCCGTTATTTCCTCTCTCATCAAGATTCCCCGATTCTCTCAAATAATGACAGTCTCGTGTGTGCGACTATGGAAGTAATGAAACCGATGTCAGAAATCTATAACTGCGAAGTGGCGCGTAACGTTAATGTGGTCAGCCACGCTAACGCTTGACGCCACGCAAAATAGTACGCTCCTTCGCTAAGCATGCGGGCGTCTTGACTATGCCTCATCACGTCGTCTCATCGAGATAGCCATTGTATCATCAATCGTGCTCTCTCAGAATGTCCTGTTTCGTTCGCGTCGTCTGAGATACTATCTTTTCGACGTAGACGTGGTGTCATCGTGTACATGTTGTACAGAGCGACGCTCACATGAATGAGCACTTGGCTGCACAGGATGTACGTGGAAGCTGTATTGGCAGAGATTGTGGCAGAAGTTGTCACGACTCGCTATTAGCACTTTTCAATAGTCGATCGTCGATCGTCGACTAGTGAGCATATGTAGTATTCGAGAGTGCTAGCTTAGTAGTAGCTCTGACGTTTGTAGTAGTAGACTGCTATTAGTGGCTAGAATACACTACTACTATGATCGACATTGACAGCTAGTTTTGGTAGTATTTACTATAATCCCATCGAGGTTTAGACAAAATTTTGACTATAGTTGTCTAAAGGTCTCTGACGGGGCTCGTTGCTGTGGTTAGTACTGTTCGATTCGTTACGTTTGATCTGTACGTCGCTAGTGCCGCGGTTGCTGTCCACTCCTAGTTTGCCCTGTCTCTTCTGCAGCGCCAGTGCCTTCTTCTCCTTAGCCGTCGATATCATGATAATCAGGAAAGTGAAGAGCACTATCATACCCGCGACACCAATCGACATCATGAATGGAGGTCCGTACGAATCGGATGAGAGAGAATCACTCGTGAGACTGGAAGTAGACGAACCGGAAACAGCCGTTGTACATCGAGGACCACCCCACGATGACGGGTACATGCACTGGCAGCGCGATTTTGCGCACTTTCCTGTCTTCAACAGCGACTTTCCAAGATCTCCACCAATTGTGCAATCATCGTTTGTTTTGCAAAATGCCTTGCCCGCAACCTCCTTATGTGGATTTTTGATGTCTTCGTACTCGTTAATGTGGCCTTTAATCCATTCCTTCGTCGGATGATCCTCTGGGTCACAACCAACTTGCATGTAGTTGTCATCTTCAAGGTCGTCCGCCAAGTCTTGGTACAGTCGGATGT